>PVIJ01002012.1:0-175233 GCA_004024925.1 Scalopus aquaticus
AATGTGAACTGGTCCAACCACTATGGAAAGCTGTATGGCGATTCCTCAAACTGCTAAACATGGAGCTCCCATACGACCCAGCAATCCCACTTTTGGGAATTTACCCAAAGGACACAAAAACACTAATCCGAAAGGATACATGCACCCGTATGTTCATTGCGGCACTATTCACAATAGCAAAGGTATGGAAGCAACCCAGTTGTCCAAAAATAGATGATTGGATCCAGAAGATATGGTACATATACACAATGGAGTACTATTCAGCATGGAAAGAAGATAAACACATGCAATTTGCAGTGACATGGATGGAATTAGAGGGAATCATACTCAGTGAAATAAGCCAGAAAGAAAAGGAAAAATATCGAATGGTTTCACTTATAACAGGACTATAGGGAGGCCAGGTGGGAGAGAGACACTCAGCGGTGGGGGTTGGGGGGGCGAGGGGAGGATAAGGGCACAAAATGGAAGAGAGGAGAATACAGGGGACCATGGAGATGGATCACAGGTGAATTGGTGGTGGGCTCCCCAAGGGGAATACAAAATGTAAAAGACATAAATAACAATTAAAAAAATAATAAAAAAATTTAAAAAAAAATCTAGACCTCATGGGCTTATCAGACATCTACAGGACACTGCACACACGCACACAAAATCTGAGTACACATTTTTCTCAAGTGCACACAGATTATTCTCCAAGATTGATCACATATTAGGCCACAAGACAAACATCAGCAGATACATTAAGATCAAAATCATACCAACTATCTCCTCTAATCATAAAGGCATCAAATTAGAAATAAACCATGAAAAGAAAGCACGGAACCCTCCTATTTCATGGAGATTGAAAACCACACTACTGGAAGACCACTGTATTAAAGAGGAGATCAGAGAAGAAATTTAAATTCTTTGAGACAATCAACAATGAGGACACCACTTTCCAGAATGTATGGGACACAGCAAAAGCAGCAATAAGAGAAAAGCATATAGAAATAGAGGCTTACAAAAGAATAAATGAGGAACTCAAAGAAACAACCTAATCTCCCATCTCAAAAACCTAGAAAAAGAACAACTACAAAAAAAAAAAAAAACTAGTGGAAGGAAATAATAAAAAATCAGAAATAAACAAAATAGAAATTAAAAAAAATCAATCCAAAAGATGAATGAAACCAAAGTTGGTTCATTGAAAAAATCAAACAAAATAGACAAACCTCTAGCCAGGTTCACGAATTAAAAATAGGAGAAAACACAAACAGGATCATAAAGGAAAGAGGAGAAATTGCAAAAGACTCAGTGGAAAGCAAAAGAATAATCAGAAATTACTATGACCAGTTATATGGAAACAAGTTCAACAATCTAGAGAAATGGATTCTTAGAATGATATAATAATCCAAAGCCAGATGAAGAAGAAATAGAACACCTAAACAGAAAAATTACAAGCAGCGAAATTGAAATAGTAATCAAAACCCTCTCCCAAAACAAAAGCGCAGGACCAGATAGCTTCACAAATGAAATCTATCAAACATTCAGAAATAAACTAGTGCCTATCCTATGCAAACTCTTTCAAAAAATTGAGAAAGAAGTACTACCAAATATGTTTTATAAAGTCAACATTACACTAACACCAAAACCAAACAAAGACAACACACAAAAAGAAAATTATAGGCCAATCTCCCTAGTGAACACTGATGCAAAAATCCTCAATAAAATCCTGTGAACAGAATCCAATAATGTACCACAACCAAGTGGAATTTATTACAGGGGCACAAAGATGGTTCAATATCAGAAAAATCAATTAATTTAATCCAACACATCAACAAAAAGAAAAATAAAAAAGCATATGATCATATTAATAGATGCTGAGAAGAATTTGACAAAGTTCAACATGCATTTATGTGGAAGGCCCTCAAAATTCTCGGGATAGAAGGAACATACTTTATGATAAAAGCCATATATGACAAACCCACAGCTAATACTGCTCTCAATGATGAAAAGGTGAAGGCCTTTCATTTAAGAACAGGAACAAGACAGGATGCCCACTCTCAACACTGCTTTTCAATATAAAACTGGAAGTCCTACCCAGAGCAATAAGACAAGAGAAAGACATACAAGGAATTCAAATAGGGAAAGAAGTAAAACTATCACTATTTGCAGATGATATGATACTATACATAGAGAACCCTAAAAACTCCAACAGAAAAATGAATTAAAATAATCAACCAGTTTACTAAAGGAGCAGGATACAAAATCAACACACAAAAATCAGCAGACTTCCTATATGTAAGTGATCAATCTGAAGAAGAAAACATTAAGAAAACCATCCAATCTACAATTGAAACAAAAAAAATCAAATACCTGGGATAAACTTAACCAAGGAGGTGAGTGACCTATACAAAAAAATATAAAACATTGTTAAAAGAAATAGGAGACACAAAGAAATGGAAAGACATCCCAACGTCAATGATTGGAAGAATTAACATTATTAAAATGGCCATCATATCAAAGGCAATTTACAGATTCAACATAATCCTGATAAAAATCTCAATGATATTCTTCAAAGAAATGGAGGTATCACACTTCCAGACTTCAAACTATACTACAAAACCATAATAATTAAAACAGTATGGTACTGGAACAAAAATAGAAACACATACCAATGGACTTGAATAGAAAACCCAGAAATAAAGCCACACATATATGAACAACTAATCTTTGACAAAGTCCAATGAACATGCACTGGAACAAGGACAATCTGTTTAATAAATGGTGCTGGGAAAACTGGACCACTGCATGCAAAAGAATGAAACTAGACTACTACTTCACGCCATGCACAAAATCAACTCAAAATGGGTAAAAGAATTGAACATAAGACCTGAAACCATAAAATATATAGAAGAAAATATAGGTAAAACACTACATGACATACATATTTAATGACTCATCCCACAAACCAAGAAAGTGAAAGAAAAGATAAACAGCTGGGATTTAATCAAACTAAAAAACTTCTGTACAGCAAAAGAGACATTAACTAAAAAAAGAAACAACCTACTGATTGGGAGAAAATTTTTGAACTCCATACAGCTGATAAGAGACTGATCACAAATATCTACAAAGATCTCCCAAGACTTAAACAACCCAGTCAAAAAATGGGCAGAAATGCTAAAAGACATGTCTCCAAAGAGGAAATACAAATGGCCAACAGGTATACAAAAATATGTTCAACATCACTTATAATCAGGGAAATGTAAATCAAAAACACAATGAGATATCACCTTACACCAGTGAGAATGGCACATGTTAAAATAAGCAACAACAAATGTTGGAGAGGATGTAGAGAAAAAGGAATTCTCCCACACTGCTGGTGGGAATCCAAACTCGTCCATCCTCTATGGAAAGCTGCATGGAGGTTCCTCAGACTGGAGTTACCATGACACAGCAATTCCACTTCGAGATCTACCCAAAGGACACAACATTAATTCAAAAGGATTCCTGCACCCCTCTGTTTATTTCAGCACTATTTACAATAGCTAAGATATAGAAACATCACAAATGCCCAAAAATAGATGACTTGATCAAGAAGACGTGGTATATATATACAGTGGAAACTATCCAGCAATCAAAAAAGATAAACTCATGCCATTCACAGCAAAATGGATAGAGCTAGAAGAGATTATGCTCAGGGAAATAAGTCAGAAGGAAAAAGAAAACTGATGTTTTCACTTATAGAAGGAATATAGGGGAACCAAATAAGGGATCAGAGCAAAAAAACAATCAAAACAAACAGGCAACTATAAATCAGAGACTTTCAGGTGAGGGAGAGGGATCAAAACAGGAGTAGGAAGAGCACAAGGGTCTATGGCAATGGTGCACAGGTGAATTGGTGGTGGAAATTCTATGGGCACTACACCTGAGAGGAGAAAGTAAACACTGTACAAAAAGGAACAATGATGTAAAATATAAATACATCTACATATATATAGAGATAGAGATATCTATATCTATATCATCTATAGATATCTATCTCTATATATCTATATCTTTCTATACAGATATGCTATATCTATCTCTCTCTATATATACATAACATTAAAAAAAAGAATGCCTTTGATGACTCTTTACTAGGCTGAACCAAGGAGTCAACTTGAAAAATTGTCAATAGAATCTCCCAAGACTAAAATGCAGAGCTAAATAGAATGAAAAAGAAAGAACATAATAGGGCCTCCCTGGGGGCACAGCAGTTAAGCGCTGCACTGTGGCACTGTCAGCAGTGGCGACAGGAGTTCAATGTGTGGCCGGGGAGATTCCCACATGGCGTGGCAGACCTCTCCTGCCTCGCCTGCTACTTCCCTCAGCAGTGTATTTCTGTTGGTCTGCCTGTGCTGCTCCCCACTCTGTCTCTGGTGAACCCTCTCGCCACCCCACGCCTCTGGTCTGTACCCCAGCTTGTATGCATAAATAAATAAATATATTTTTTTTAAAAAAAGAAAGAACGTAATATCCAGAAATTATGAGCTAGGTACAAAAGTATAATACAAGTGTAATGGGATTTCCAACCACATCAATAGATGCAGAAATAAGTAAGCGATAATGTCTGGTAGCCATTAAAGATAAAAATTCTCGACAAATTAGGAATAAAGGGAAACATCCTCAATTGGATAAACATATACAAATAATCTATAGCTAAGATCTATAGATCTTTATATAAATCACTTTATGATGAGACAATGAATCGTCTCCCACAACTCAAGAAGGCAACAAACTTATTATCATCAAACTAGAAGTCCTAGCTAATGCAACATGACAGAAAACAGAAGTTAAAACTACACTTATTAGGAAGAATGCATTTTTTTAAAAAAGACAGATAACACAATTGCGTAGGAAGCAAATCCTAAAGAATCAACAACAACAAAATACTACCAGAACTAGTAAATGATTAGCAGACAACAGATTCCAAGATTAATATACAAGTCAATTGTTTTCTTATATATTAGTAAAATAAATAATTGGAATTTGAAATTAAGAACACAATGCCATTTACATTAACACCAACACCCCCCCCAAAATGCTGAGGTATAAGTCCCACAAATATATGTACAAGATTTACATGAGGAAAACTATAAAACTGAGAAGAGATCAGGCACCCCAGGTGGCCTAGGGGTTAAGTTTCAGCACTATCACCACTTCAGACTGAGTTCAATCACCAGCCAGGGAGCTAACCCACATGGCAGTACGGACCTCTCCTGTCTGTCCTGCTCCTCCCCTTCGTATTTCATTAAATCTGCCTGTTTGGCCCCACATGCTCTCTGGTGAATCCTCTCACCAGCCCCCCTCCACACACACCTCTGGCCTATATCCCAGTTCTTCTGTGCAAAAATAAAAATAAATAAATAAATAAGATGTCAGTTCTTTCATGGTCTGTGGATTCAACATAATCCCAATCAAAATTTCAGCATGCTATTTTGTGAAGGTCAACACACTGATTTTAAAGCTTATATACAAGCCAAAAATATCAAAAGCAAACAAACAACCCAATGCTGAATAACCATCCCAATATTTAGGGAAGAAAAACAAGCTTGGAATATTGATACTACCCAACTTCAAGACTTACTATAATGCTCCAAAACAATGTTCCAAATGAATTAATGGAATAGAATATTAAGTTCAGAAATAAACCAACACAAATATTATCACTGATCTTGGACAAAGCAGAAAAGGCAATTCAGTGGAGACAGTCTTTCAACAGATGGTGGTAGAACAACTGAATATCCACATGCAAAGGAAAAAAGCAATCTATGTTGCTGTAAATAGTTTTGATTGCTAAGTAGTATTCCATTATGTACGTGTATGTATGTGCGTGTTTGTGTGTGTGTGTGTCTATCTATCTATCTATATATCTATCTCTATCTCAAATCATCTTGACCCACTCATTTGTTCTGGGGGCACGTAGTTTGCTTCCATAGTTTAGCTATAATAAACAGTGCTGCAATAAACATGAGAGTGCAAGCTTCCTTTCAAATTAGTGTTTTTGAATTTTTGGAAAGATGCTTAGGAGTGGAATTACAGGACCTTAAAAGGATAATGCTAAGCAAAATAAGTCATAAGGAGAAAGATAAATACCAGATGGTGTCAAAATAATATGTGTAATATAAAGTAACTAAATTAACAATCAGACAAAGACCAGCTTAAAAACTAATCCTTGAAACGTGATTACAAAACTGAAGCACCAAGAGGGCACAGGGTTGGGGAAGGGGTAAGAACAAAGAGGGAAGGAAGCACAATGGTCTATGGTGGTGGATTATGGGTGAGTTGGTGGTGGGTGCGCTACAGTGGTAAAACCTCCTGGGTTTTTATTTTTATTATGCAATAATACTTTGTTAAAAATAAATCAAAAAAAGAAAAAGGAAATCTAAACAAAAACTTAACACCTTAAAGACAACTTACGCAAAAATTAAAAAGGAGCACAGATCTAAACATTTAACAGAAAATCATGAAACAATCAAAAATAGAGGAAATACTGGTGACACTGGATTTGGCAATCATTATTAAATACAGCACAATCCATGAAAAATAATTAAGTTGGATTTCATTAAAATGAATGTTTTTGCCCTGTGAAAGACAGTAAAAAGTATAAAAAGCATGCCACAGACTGGAGAGAATAATCGCAAAAGATCTATCTGTGAAGTGACTAGTATCCAAAATATTTAAAGAACTCATTTTCATATTTCTTTTTTTTGAATTTTATTGAGTTGTCATTCATTTGTGTAACTATATAATTTTGGGAATATAACCTCACACCTCAACATGTTCACATGCTTCACTCACTCTACACCATTATCAATACCCTTTCACATTATATCCCCGCATTATCCCCTCCCCAACCCCCCTTCCCTCTGATAGCCAGTATATTTTAAACAGAGTCTAAGAGTTCTTTTGTTGTGTTTGGAAAATTTACTTTGCTTGATTATTTATATTTCACAAGTGAGTTAAATCATCCATAACTGTCTAGTACTTTCTGACTTATTTTACTTAGCATAATCACCACAAGATTCATCTATTTTGTCACAAAAAGCACTATTTTATTATTTTTTAAGCTATGTGATATTCCTTTGAGTATACATACCACAATTTATTTTTTTCTTCTTTTTATTTTTTTCTTATATCATTGTTAATTTTTGGGCAGCTTCTGATTTCTCCCTTCAGGTGTAGTCCCCATATAGCTCCTACCATTATAACCCCTGGCACCCATCACCATGGTCCCTTGTGCTCTTCCCTCTCCTGTTTAAACCCCTCCCCTCCCCTTTCCCCTCTTGTATGCCTCATATCTACGGTCACCTTGTAAGTTTTTTCTCTTTTCTAACCCTTTGTTTGGTTTCTCTATATTCTGCATACAAATGAAATCATCTGTATTTATCTTTTTTCGTTTGGCTTACTGTACTTAACGTAACCCCTTCCAGACATCTTATTGATCCATTCATCCATTTTGGGGCACGTAGGTTTTTTCCATATCTTGGCTATTGTAAATAGTGTTGCAATAAACTTAAGAGTGCTGGTTTCCTTTCAAATTAGTGTTTTTGTATCTTTTGGGTAGAGTCGTAGGAGTGTAATCACTGGATCATATGGTAGATACACGTTTAGTGTTTTGAGGATCCTCTACACAGCTTTCCATAGTGGCTGGATGAGATTACAATGCCATTAGCAGTGCAAGAGGATTCCTTTTTCACCACATCCTTCCCATCCTTGTTATTATTTTTTTTAATATGGGCCAGTCTCATGGGTGTGAGGAGGTATCTTGTGTTTTTGATTTGTAGTTCCCTGCTAATAAGTGATGTTGAACAATACTGTACATGCCTGTTGGCTATATTTGCACTTCTTTGAAGAAGTACGGATAACTCTTCCGCCCATTTTTTTGACGGGGTTATTTGCTTTTGGTTGAGTTGCGAGAGCTCTTTGTAGATCTTTGTTATCAGTTTCTTATTAGATGTATTGTGTGCAAATATTTTCTCGCGTTCAGTAGGGTGTCTCTTTGTTTTGGTCACTATCTCTTTAGCGGTATGGCAGTTTTTAGTTTGATATAGTCCAGCCAGCTGTTCATGTTTTCCTTGCTTCTGGAGATGAGTCCTCAAAGATGTTTCTGAAGTTTATTTTTTTATTTTTTTTTAAAGATTTATTTATTTATACATACAGCTGGGGTACAGGCCAGAGGCGTGGAGTGGCGAGAGGCTTCACCAGAGACAGAGTAGGGAGCAGAACAGGCAGATCAGAAATACACTGCTGAGGGGAGCAGCGGACGAGGCAGGAGAGGTCTGCCGCACCATGTGAGATTCTCCCCGGCCGGGCGTCAAACTCACATCGCGCGCTGCCGACAGCTCCACAGCGCAGCGCTCAACCGCTGCACCACCAGGGAGGCCCCTGTTTCTGAAGTTTATACTGTGGAGTGTTTTGCCTACCTTTTCTTCTAAATATTTTATGGTTTTAGGTCTACATCCAAGTCTTTTATCCATTTTGAGTTGATTTTTGTGTATGGTGTGAGATAGTAGACTACCTTCATTCTTTTGGACATGGCAGTCCAGTTTTCCCAGCACAATTTATTGAAGAGGCTTTCCTTATTCCAGTGTATAAAGCAGACTTCCACTGGTGTGTCTGTTATTTTTCCAATACAATGCTGTTTTTATAATTATTGCTTTGTAATATAGTTCGAAGTCTAGGTGGGTAATACCCCTGTTCTCCTTTTTGGTGAGGAGAGCTTTGGGTATTTATTATTTTTTTGTGATTACATATGAATTTTGGCAATATTTGTTCCATTTCCTTGATGAATGCCATTGATATTTTTATTGGAATTGCACTGAATCTGTAAATTGCTTTGGGTAGAAAGACCATTTTGATAATGTTGATTCTCCCAATCCATGTGCAGGGAATGCCTTTCCATTTCTCTGTAACTTCTATTTCTTTTACCAGTGTTTTATAATTTCCCTTGTATAGGTCTTTAACCTCCTTTGTTAGGTTTATTCCAGGTATTTTTGTTGTTGTTGTTACAGTTGTAATTGGGATGATTTTCTTGATTTCTTCCACTTCAGACTGATTGTATATAAGAAAGCTACTGATTTTTGTGTGTTGATTTTAAAACCTGCTACTTTATTGAACTGTTTTACTGTTTTAGTGTGGAATTTTTTAGGGGTCTTTCTATATATTATCATATCATCTGTAAATAATGATAACTTTACTTCTTTCCCAATTCAGATTCATTTTATGTCCTTCTCTAGCTAATTGCCCTAGCTAGGACTTCCATTATTATATTGAAAAGCAATGTATCCTGTCTTGTCACCACATCTTAGTGAAAAGACTTTCAGTTTTTCACCATTAAGAATGATGTTAGGGCCTCCTTGGTGATCCAGTGGTTAAATCTCAGTGCTGTCACCACTAAGGTCTGAGCTTGATCCCTGGCCAGGGAGCTAACCCATATGCACAGCAGACCTCTCCTGTCTCACCTGCTGCTCCTCTTAGCAGTGTATTTCAGTAAATCTGCCTGTTCTCTTCCCCACTCTGTCTCTGGTAAATTCTCTCACTCCCCCTCCCACCACACCTCTGTCCTATACCCCAGTTCTATGCAAAAATAAATACAATTTTTAAAAAAGTTGCTCTTAAAAAAAAGAATTATGTCAGTTGAGGGTTTATCAAATTGGTTTTCATTATGTTAAGGTATATTCCTTTCATCCCAAGTTTTCCATGGGCCTATGTCAATAATGGATGTCGAACTTTATCAAATGCTTTATCAGCATCTACTGATATGATCATTTTTTTTATAATTCTTTATTTGATGTGGTAAATTATTTTTGTATGTTGAACAATCCTTGTGTCCTTGTAATAAATCCCACTTGGCCATGGCATATAGTCCATTTGATACATTGTTGGATTCAGTTTGGTAAGATTTTATTAAGGATTTAGCATCTACTTTCATTAGGGAGATAGTCCTGTCGCTTTCTTCTTTAGTGTTGTCTTTGTTGGGTTTTGGTATTGGTGTGATATTGGTCTTATAAATGTATTTGGTAATAGTCTTTCTTTCTCAGTTTTTTGAAAGAATTTTAGCAGGGTAGGTATTAGTTCATCTTTTTTTAATATTTCTTTTTTCACTTATGCATGGAAGAACTGGGGTATAGGGAGTGAGAGGATCTGCTCCCCACCAGAGACAGAGTGGGGTGCAGAACAGGTGGACCTACTGAAATACACTGAAATACACTGCTGAGCAGTGGGCAAAATAGGAGAAGTCTGCTGTGCCATCTGTGGGGCAGCTCCCTGGTCAGGGATCAAATTCAGGCCAGTGGTAATAACATGATAGTGCAAAGACTGAACTCCTGTACCACCCGGGAGGTCAGTATTAATTAACCTTTGAATATTTGTTAGCACTCACTTGCACACCACAATTTCTTTGTCCAATTGTAACAGGGTGGTCCCCAGAAAAAGGGTGTGTTCCAGGTTCCTTGCCCCACCCAAGGTAGGGTGGAGCTGAACAGGAGAGATAAGAAGCTGCAGGAGAGGGAAAGAAGAGACAAGAGAAAGAAGGAAGCAGGATGGAGAG
This sequence comes from Scalopus aquaticus, assembly GCA_004024925.1. Classification (NCBI taxonomy): domain Eukaryota; kingdom Metazoa; phylum Chordata; class Mammalia; order Eulipotyphla; family Talpidae; genus Scalopus; species Scalopus aquaticus. The sequence goes on from PVIJ01002012.1 coordinate 10,571, forward strand.
CCAGAAGAGGCACACGGAGCAGAGAGACATGTAAAGAAGCTACACTGGCCTGGACTGATTGAAATAGATGTGGGTGAGAGAAGCTTGGGGAGGTAAATGATGGCAATGTTGATCTGGATTTTGATTTTGCTTTTCCTCAGAGATCTGTCTGGCTATTTATGACCCTTTTCCATGGGTCCCTGCCAAAAGGTGTTTTAGCTTTGTGGCAGGCTTTTGGGCCTTGCTTTGGGCCAATCCCATTTGGATGGACTTTTACCCATGAGGTGTTGTATAACTTTGGGTACTTGATTTGGAACTTTGTATAACTTTGGGTACTATATTCTTTGTCTCTTTTGTATTGTACACTGATTGTATTAAAGTTTGTTTCCACTTAAGATTTATATGTTTTGTATTGATGTGGCAGATGGCAGAACCTATTTCGAGTGGGCAGGTTTGGGGGTTCTGGGGTGCCCCTCTCCCTGCCCTGTAACACATTCATCTGTCAATGGGCATTTTAGGTTTGTTCTAAAGCTTGGCTATAATAAATAATTCTGCTATGAACATAGGAGTGCATATATCTTTCAGTATTAGTGTTTTCATATTCTTTGGGCAAATGATTAGAAGTGTAATTACTTGTTCACACAGTAATTACATTTCTCTATTTTTGAGGCTTCTCTATACCATTTTCCATATAGAACCCATGTCTTTTACTCTATATACTCTCCAATACTTGTTGTTTCCAGTCTTTTTGATACAAGCCATTCTCACAGGCAATTGTGGTATTGATTTACAATTTCTTTTAAATAAGTGATGCTGAGTACTTTCGTTCCACATGCTTGTGGACCATCTATATGTCTTCTTTGCAGAAATGAGAAGTATCTAGGACTTCTGTTCATTTGAAAAAAAATTTTTTGGGGGGTCAGTAAATAGTATGAGTTCTTTATATATTTTGGAAATTAACCTTGTCAGATGTGTGACGTATAAATATCTCCTCCAGTTTGTAGGGTGCCTTTTTGGTTTTGTGATAGTTATTGCCCCTGTATAAAAGCTTTTTAGTTTGCTTTTGTTTCACTTGCTGTTGGAGTTGAATCTCTCTGAATATCTCTAAAGTTGAGGTTCAGTGGTCACTGAATATCTCTGAGGTTTATATCCAGGAGCATAACCATTTTATCATCTCAGGTCTTTTATCTGTGTTTTTAAACCATTTTCAATTTTTTTTTGTGCATCTCATTAAACAATTATCTAGCTTCTTTTTTTTTTTTTTTTTTTTTTTGGATGTGGCTTTCCAAGTTTCACAACACCATTTGTTAAAGAGAATTTCCTTTGCAAATCTTGGCTCCTTTGACATAGATTTACTACTCACATTGTTTGAGTTTATTTCTGGGCTCTCTATTTTTACTTGTCTATGTTTCTATTTTGATTACAACACCATAGCGCTTTGATTATCACTTTGTAGTATAATTTGAAATCAGGGTTCACAATACCATCATTTTTCTTCATTTCTCTCAGGATTAGTTTGACTGCTTGGAGTCTTTTATGTTTCCATACAAATTTTAGAATTGTTTGTCCTATTTCCTTGAAATACGTTATTGGGATTTGATAGGTATGGCACTAAATCTGTAAATTGCTTTAGGTAGTATGGTCATTTTAACAATGTTTATTCTTCTAATCCATGAGCATGGGGTCCTTTCAATTTCTTTGTGTTTTCTTTTATTCCTTTTGATAGTCTCTTATTGTTTTCAATTTATAAGTTCTTCACTTTCTTTCAAAGTTTACTCCCAGGTATTTCTTCTTCATGTTACAATTTTTAATAGGATTACTTCTTAAATTATCTTTCCTCAAATTAATTGTTTGCATATAGACATAACAGATTTTTTGTATCCTGCCAATTTACTATATTCATTTATTATTTCTAATTGTTGTTGTTGTTTGTTAGAATCTTTTGGATTATATTTGTATATTACCATGTCATTTGCAAATAGTCATAATTTTACTTCTTTTCCCAATCTGGATTCCTTTCATGTCTTTTGCTCGCTAATTGCTTTTAGAAGGACTTTTAATACTATGTGGAGCAGCAGTGGTGAGAATGAACATCCATGTTTTCTTCCTGATCTTAGGGGAAACACTTTCAGTTTTTCACCACTGAGTACACTAGCTGCTGAGTCTTTAAAACATGGTCTTTATTATGTTGCAATATGTTCCTTATATTCCATGTTATTGAGTTTTATTAATCATAAAAGTTTGTAGAATCTTGTAAAATGATTTTTTTTTTGCCTCGATTGGTATGATCATGTGATTTTTTTGTTGATTTGGTGAATGTTGTGTATGTTTGAACCATCTTTGTATTACTGGGAAGAATCCCACTTAATCATGATATATGATTCTCTTAATATAATGTTGTATCTTGTTTTACCAAGATGTTGCTGAGAATTTTTGCATCTATGTTCATCAGGGTTATCATTCTATGGGTTTTTTTTTTTTTTTTTTTGTGCTATGCTTGTCTGGTTTGGGGATCAGGATAATGTTAGCCTAGTAAATAAAGTATGTTTGAGTGCTTCTCCTCCTCACCTTCAATTTTTTGTTTGAGAGTTTGAGAAGGTTAGTTATTAGATCTACTTTGAAATTTTTGTAGCCTTTATTACTAGTGTTCTGACTGTGGCTTTCTGCACTTAGGGTGACTTTTGGTTACTCTTTCCATTTCTATGCATGTAAAACCAGTCTACTCAAGCTATTTTATCCTGTTTTAGTCTTGGGCGGTTTTATGGTTCTAAACTGAGTCATTTCTTCGATGTTGAGCAACTTTGTTTGCATATAGATGTTCATATGAATCTCCTACGACCCTTTGTATTTCCATTGGTATCTGCTGTAATTTTCCTATTTCATTTCTATTTCTTTCCTTTGGGTTTTCTCTCTTCATAGAGAACCTAGCTAAGAATTTAACAATTTTGTTTATCATTGCAAAATACAAGCTCTTGTTTCATCAATCTTTTGCATTATTTTTTGATTTCATATATCTCTGCTCTGATATTATTTCCTTCCTTACACTGGTTTTTTTTGTTGTTGTTGTTGTTGTTCATTTGATTTTCCTTTTCTGGTTCCTTTATATCTAAAGTTAAATTTTTCATTTGAAACTTTTGTTGTTTTTTATGGGGATCTGTACTGTTAGCATTTCCCTCTTAATACCACTTTTAGAGCATCCATTGGATCTGGTAGCCTATCTCTTCATTTTCTTTGGTCTCCAGAAAATTTTTTATTTCTCCTTTGATTTCATTGATCCATGAGTTATTCAAAAGCATGTTGCTAAGTTTACACGTTTGAATTTTTTCCAGGTTTCGTTCAGTGATAGATTTTAAGCTTTATGCCATTGTGACCAGAAAAGATGTTTTGATGTAATTTCAATTTTCATATTTTAGCTTTGTTTTGCATCCCCAGAATATGATCTATTGTTGAGAATGATCCATATGTACTTGAGAAGAATGTGTGTTTATTTCTTTGAGGATGTAAAACTCTTTACATGTCTATCCAATCCATTTCTTCACTATGGGCACTGTTTCTTCATTTAATGTCTGCCTGGGTGATCTACTCATTGTTGCAAGTAATGTTTGAGATCTCCACTATTACTGTGTTTTGGTTCTATTAATAGTTGTTTTATACATTTGGGTGCACCTGTGCTGAATACATCACAACTGTTAACAGTTATATGTTTTTGATGAATTGTTCCAATTATTATAAGTATTTTTTTTTTGGTCATGAATACCATTTTTTTTGGCAGAAGTCTAATTTGTCAGATGTGAGACTAGAAGTTCCTGCCTTTTTTCTGTTATTGCCTTTAAATACTTTGCTCCAGTCTTTCAATTTAAGTCTATGTTTGTCAGTAATAAGACTTCCAGATGTATAATATAGATGAGTCATGCTTTTTTATCCAAACTATAATTCTGTGACCATTGATTGGTGGGTTCAGAACATTCACATTTATGGTGATTATTGCTAGATGAGGCTTATTTATTGCCAGTTCATCTTTTGAGTGTGTTTTTCTTTTCTTTTTATTTGGTTGTTTTATCATGCTCTTCTTTCTTTTTCTATGTGCTCCAATCTCCCTTTTCATTTGGAAGGCTTCCCCTGGTGATTCCCTCAGCTTCTTCATTTCTTCTCCTAATTCTCTTGATTCCAGATTTCTACTTTGTGGTTACTAAGAGGATTGCATCAAATATGCTATATTTGAAAGTCCTTTTTGTGCTTAAAGAGTTTTTGCCATATGACTATACAGATTATCCTTTTCTTCCTTCCCTTTAGATGCTTTTTGTTATCTCATATTATCCTTAGTTATATTTCTGATTCTGTATTACTATTTATCACTGTAGTCAAGATTTCATATTTTCTTATTTTTTCTTATCTTGTAGAACTTCTTTCAACATTTCATACAGTACATATTGTGGCAGCAAACTTTATTAGCTTTTGTTGTTGTTGTTTTTGTCTGGGAAAGTATTTTCTCATCACATTTGAATAACTGCAGGATAGAGTATTCTTGGCTTGTGATTCTAATATTTTACAATTCTATTTTATTTTTTAAAGATTTATTTATTTATGCATACAAGAGCTGGGGTGTAGGCCAGAGATGTGGTGGGGGGTGAGAGGGCTCGCCAGAGACAGAGTGGGGAGAAGAACAGGCAGATGGACTGAAATACACTGCTGAGGGGATCAGCGGGTAAGACAAGAAAGGTCTGCTGCACCAAGTGGGAAGCTCCCTGGCTGGGTATCGAACTCATGCTGCAGTGGCTGTGGATAGCTTCAAAGTGCTGAGACTTAACCCCTTGTGCTACCAGGGAGGCCCTACAATTCTATTTTAGCCTTGAGGCTTTCTTTGAGAAATCTGATGATAGTCTGATCAAGGTACCTTTGTATCTTACCTTCTTTTTTCTCTACATTATAATTGACTTAGATTATTTAAAAATGATGTGCCCTGGTATAAGTTGTTTTGCATTTAAAATGTGTTGTGTTTTTTTTTTTTTGGCTTTCTGAATATCAAGAGTTGGTTATTTGCTAGGTTACAGATGCTGTCATCTATTATTTCTTTGAACAGTCTCTGCTCCTCCCTCCCACCTCTTCTCCCCCTTTCTCCCTTCAGGAATATCCAATTATCTTTATGCTCTTCTAATGGAGTCTGATGTTTATCATAGAGTTTCTGAATTTTTCCTAGATCTTATTTCTCTCTCTTCTTCCAGTTCATTCACTTGCACATTTATATTTTCAGTTTCTGAAATTCTCTCTTCCGTCAGCTTAACTCTTCTTGGTATGCTTTCCATGGTGTTCTCACTCGGTGTCTCTTTTTGTACTTTTTTAATGGCCTCAATCTGTTACTGGATCTTTTTTCTAAAATATTGAACCTGTTTTTTCTGTCATTGATTGAACTTCTAGGACTTCACTGAATTTCTTTATAACTGCTATTCTAAAATTGTTCTCTATTATGTCCTTGAATACATATCTTACATATCTGGACTTTTATTCTTTTACCTTTTCCACCTTGTGGTTAAATGCTCCTGTTTCCTAGGTAAGTTTCTTTATTTGTCTTTTCTGATGTGGGCACTGTGGCTTTAGTTTTGTCTTTTCTAGCTTCTTCATTGTGACTGCTGGAGAGAGGGGAAGTTGGAGGTCATATATGTAGTATAATTCTTGGTGGGGAGAGAGAACTATACCAGGTGAACAGTTTTACAATGGCTGTTCTCCCCTTAAATCCAAGGCAAGCACTGTTCACTGTTGCACACAGCCCAAATTCTAGTGCCCACATCTTTGTCACTGCTCTCCATGGCTGTAGCATAAGTCTCTGTGAGATCTCCCTGAAGGGAGGTAGGATGGGACTTACTACCTAAGTGGCTGATAATCAAATTCTTCACAACTAAATCAAAAGACCCAGTCCCCATCTGCATATAGATTTGCACTTCACCTTCAATGAAAAGATTCCATGCCTGTCCCTGGTACCTAGTTTTAGGCTGACTGGGATGGATGCTGCGCTGGCCACAACTCTTCCTCCTTCTCCCTCTTTCACTACTACAACAAGCCACCAACCTTGAGTGTGGGTCAGTTCCCAAAGCCAATGATGCACTCACAAAATTTCCTGTGAACACTGTGAACAATATTTTTTTTTTTCTAGTTGTACTTAGGGTGGAGGCTTATCAAACCATCCCTATTTCAACATGTTATGGGTAGAGTCTGTTATCCAAAATACTCCTGAAGCTCAACAATGGAAAATGAAGAACCTGATTAAACAATGAGCAAGAGAACTAAACAGACAGCTCAGCACAGGAGGATTATAAATGAAAAATAAGCATATGTTAAAAACAAAAGGCTAAACATTCTATGTCTTTATGGAAGCTGTAGTACAGAATCCTGCTTAAAGATATGCCAAAATCCAAAACACTGACACCACCAAATGCTGGCAAGGATGGGAAACTTTAGGAATACTCATTCATTGCTAGCAAAAAGATACAACCACTTTGGAAGTCAGTTTGGCAATTTCTTACAAGACTAAATATATTCTTAAATTGTTGTCCAGCAACTGTGATTCTTGGTATTTGCCCAATAAGTTAAATGAGTTAAAATTTATGTACACAATAAACCTACACATGAATATTTATAGGAACTTTATTTATAATTGTCCAAAAATCTGGGAGCAAGCAAGATTTCCTTCAATGGATGAATGAATAAACAAGCTATCCTATAACCATAAAACATATTACTTAGTAATAAAAAGAAATAAATTCTCAAGCTATGGAAAAGACATGGAGAACTCTTAAATGCATATTATTAAATGAACAAAGTCAACATAAAAAGGCTGCATACTGCACGGTCCCAGCTATTTGACATCCTGGGAAGGTCAAAACTATGGAGACAGTGAAAAGATCAGTGATTGTCAGTGGTTTAATAAGTGGGGAAGAAGGGATGAATACACAACATAGAAGATTCGTGAAAGTATTCTGTATAATTCTATAATGGCGTATACATATCATTATACTTTTTTCAAAACCTCTAGAATATATAACAAAATGAGTGAATACTAATCTTAACTGGAAATTAGTAAAGAACAATGTAACAACATTGATTAACAAGTATAACAAAGATACCGTTTTGATGTATGATGTTAATAACAGAGGAAATTATTGAGGAGGTATTAAAGTGAGTAGATGAATCCTCTACCTACTTTTCATTCAATTTTTCTGTAACCAAAAACTAATCTAGAAAGTAAAGTCTATTAACTAAATAAATTAATAAACTATTTCCAAGCCCCTTAAACAACATTATGTTAACTTTCTTGTTACTATATCTCAAATTTACACTGATTTCTAAGGCCTCTGTAATCTTCCATTTTACTAATTCAGCATTATTGCTTATATTTTGTTCTAGAAATTCAGAATACTTGACTCTTAACACTGATAAATAAATCATATTCATTTTGAAATAGACCTTTCATTTTTGCTCTTCTCTTTACCAAACTCTCATCTTCCTCTGTTGATCTGAATGATCTTATTCCTTTTAAGATTTTCCTCTCCCATAGAAATATTCCCAAAGACTCTACTTTTTCATAACCTCCTTTTTTTTTTTATAAATATACTTCATACCATGGAGTAAAGGACTGCATCATATTCTCTATAGAGCTACTGTGGTGTTCAGAGGTAATATTACTGTCTTCTAACCAGATGGTAAAATTTATTATAATTCAAAGCCATGGCAAGTACCTTTATACTGACAATGGAGCAAATTTAGTCTAACAGCTTAGAGTCTTTAAGCAGAGATTCTATACCACAGCTTCAATAAGTAGACAAATGTAGGGGAATGACTGGTATTAATATCCCAACAATTACCATTAGCTGGGCTAAATAGGGTAGAAAGGAAAAATTTAAAACATGAGGATATACTTTCAATTTTTAGACATAGTTACAGACTATTGGGAAGTTAAGTAATGAAAAATGGCTAAGTCAAGAATACCATTCCCAAGCCTGAGTAGATCCTGTAACACATCAATATTTTTGATCATATAAAAACAGCAAACATCAATGTATTGCTATAAACAAGAAGACCAATAATGCTGGCAAATTTTCATAGAAAGTATAAATAATACAAGCTTGAAATTAGATAGGTTTAAATTCTTCATGATAAACTTACTTTGCAGAAATTAACTTCTGCCTCTAAATGATGAATGTATTGAGACTGGTCATTGATGATTGGAATAAGATTATGTACAGTAGGTATACTGGTTTCCTTGTATTCTGATGACCTCTACAAAACAGGGGGAAAAAAACAAATTAAGTATTTGGATTTAGCAAAGAGTTGGTTAACACCATCTCCATCATCAATATAGTATATATGTCAAAGAAAAAAATATTAGACCACAATGTGGCTAATAGTATTAATTTCTCCATCCTATAAATTCGACAAATAGTTAAGATTCAGGGATCTGAATACTATTCAATAAAGATGAAAAATGAAAGTAAGTGGAGATAAAAAGCACATGGCTAATGGACAAATACTGGTATAGTTTAATTGGATTGGGATGAACTGCCTATTTGAATCATTTGAAAATGTGACAAGAAATCACTATGATAAAGAATTGCTAAAACTGCAGAATAGCACCTTAAAAAAGGGATTCTTTAGGTAAATATGTGTCAATTGGCTATCAAAGTGCATTTTAAAGGCTGCAGCCTTCAAGAACTAATTATTATTATTGGTTTGTAGTCACTACATGCATGGTGTATATATTTAAAGTCTAAGTTCCAATCCTTCATAGAACTCCATATGAAAAGACCTATGTATTTATAAAGTATATACTGTACCTACTGAACGGATGCTCTTGATGAAGGTCTTCCTGCATAGCCTGATTCAGTTAGCACCATAATATCATTGCTCATTTTTTCTTTAGAATGTAAACAAGCAAGACTGAGCATTCCACAGGTACAGCAACTTCAGGTCACAGATTTAAACATACTCTACCCTCTGTGTGTTTAAAAGCATTCTAGAAACAAGACATTAACAGTAATAAATTAACTGACCTATGAAATGCTATATTAAAACTGTAACTTATACCAATAAATATTGAATAAGAGTATGCAGTACATTTCTCCAAAGTGGGAATTAAGTATGAAAGTATGTGTCAGGCTGGAATGCAGTGTTAACATGGGAAGAACTGGGATGATAATTTCGCTTGTGTGTCAAACAAATTGCTATGTCTCTGTAGTCAGCATGTAGCCTTGGCATCCAACTGTCACTCACAGTGAAAATGAAAGGTAGATCACTGCTGCTATGACATATTATATTTGTTTCATATTTCATATGAAACACGTTAAATATTATTTTAAAACACGTTAAATATTATAATTATATCTAATTATTACAAAAATCCTGCAAGGTAGGTATCATGCCCTTCTAGAGAGCATGTGACAAATTCCAGAAAGACCTAATGCCTGGACTATTATTTTGCCATTTAAACCTGTTCATGACCTCCCCTCACAGTGATCTTTCCCTTGCATCAATCTCAGCCTCTAGCATATGCCATTGCTTCAAGCAGAAATAATACACTGTGTCATAGCAACAGCAATAAGAAAACAAGCAACTGCAGAAGAAATAGAGTGTAACTTTTGTTTCACAAATAACATTATAACCATATATTTTACAGTGAAAAATAAAAGCATAAATTAAAAAATTAGGATTCTTTTTGCCACAGAGGTCTCTATTCTTTAGTTAAATCACCAAAGGGAAGAGAGTTTCTTTTAACCCTTTAAGCCATTAGCATGGCATGCTCAGAATCTGACAATAACATATAGTACTAAAACGATACTATAAAGTTAAAATATAATTAGAAAAATAATGTTTTTGTCAGTTTGCAAAAATTGATACTTACTGAAGGAGACACTTTTCGTCCTCTTGGTGGTGATACTTCTCTTTCCTTAGTTGCTTGTTGGTGCAACAAAACTTTGAGTTGATTAACTACAGAGCAAATAAATAGATTAATCTTATTTGAGATCCCAAATTTATCATCACCCATCCATCCTCCTAACAAGTATAGCTTATATATCAAGAATTGTCCTGTTGACTGTGGATATGAAGAAGAGTTGAGAAAACCTCTACCACCTGAGAACCCAAGAGCAAGAGAGATGCACTGATAGATATGAAACAACAAAGGATGTTCAGATGTAAACCTAAAGCTATACTAGTGCTACAGGAGAAGGAAGCACCTAATTATGCCTATTTTCACATAGAAGACAACACTGTGAAGGATGACTAGAGATCAAGCAGAAAAGGGTAAGAAAAATTCTATTTAGAAAACATGGCACATGCTAAAGAAGGCGCAATCAAGAGGTTGGTATAACATGGCTTGCAAGCTGGACAGTTGGGAAAAGGACAGAAAAATGGGGGAAAAGGTAGCTTGGTGTCACTTTAAGAAAATATTGCTGTGACATACTAAGGAGTTTGGACTGTAGCCTAGAAGCACTGGGAGTCAAATCAAAATTTTTTTAAAGCAAGGAATTAGATTAGCTGATTTGTGTTTTAGGGGAAAATCCTAGCAGTAGAGTAGGAGATGGAATGGAGACATTACTGTGTGGGGCTTAAAGAATTCACTATGTATCAGTCAGGTTAGGATGGACATTCATACCCACCAGCATGGCTGTATTGGAGCTCAGGCCAGGCAGTCCCAGTGTCCTCATTTCCTACACTGGTGCTGAAAGAAGGCTCCAGTGCATCTTCTCCAGAAGTAACATCGACATCTCTCAGGGCATATTTCAGTTGGTGAATGCTTCTATTCGCACGGTCTGCAACAATGCAATAAAAGTCAGGGCCAGTGAAACCTGGGCAATAACATGTACGGTTATGTAAGAAGTTAGTTCCTAAAAGAGAAGTAATTATTGCTGATACTTTAGAGATAAAAGTAGATTTCTGTTTCTAGCTTACTGTAGCACATTTGCAAGGAATTAAGAGATAATGTCCATGGGCTAGAAGTTAGATTTGATCTCTAACTCCAGAGGTGATAGTCACTATGCATAACACTATCAGCAAGGAAAAGTGAATAGCTAAGTTCCACCCTTCTCCACCCCCACCCCCAAGTAATAACCCTAAGTGGAAGCATTCTCCTTGGCCTTAATGTCTAAGACTCCTCTACACTGAACACTAGAGTGGGTGGGCAGAATGGTAAAGGACTCCACTGCACCAAACTCTCAGCCCAGGGAAGCCGCCTTGTCCTTCCTTGCGGGTGTGATGCCCACATTCAACTGTTTGACCTAGTTTTGCTAAAGATTTAAAGATCTGAAGTATTTATGTGGCAACCTCTGTATTCCAGTCCTTTTTTATGTACTGCCAACTGACTACATCTCACACAGAAATTCTTAGTCAGGCTTACCCCTACAATTGAAGCTTACACTTACCAGCATATACTTAACATAAACTGTCTAAAATGAAATTTTAAGGTACAGTATTATATTAGATCAGTTCTAAAAATAGGCCCCAAGTAACCCAACCTCCTGCCTTTGTCCCCTATCAGACTGAAACTTGAGTGGGCTTGTAATTTGCTTTAACCAATAGAATGTGGTGGAAATTACACCATGCCACATCAGGCCTCACCTTTAAAAGTCTGGGAGGTTTTGCTTCCTCCCTCTTAGAATACTTGTTGTGTGAGCCCTAAGCAACTAAGTAAGAGGAAGTCTGACCACCATACTAGAGAGATTGCGAAGAGGTCATGTAGAACGAAGAATCCATGAGATTACATGAAGGAGAGAAACCGAGCACAAGAATAACACAAAGAAGCCTCCAGATGACTCCAGTGCCAGAGGCCACCTCACTGCAATGACGAGAAAGATGCCAAAAAAACTGTACAGATCTGTGGAAAATACTAAAATCCTTTTAGCTGTTACTTTCAGCCACCAAATTTTAGGGTGCTTTGTTCAACAGCAATAAACTGAAATAATTATTCAGTGAAGCAGAATGGAGATTACTAGAGAGGGAAGGAGAGTGGAGATGAGAACAAAGTGGGGAGGGGTCCAAATGGTCTACGGTAAAGGAATACGGGGGATGTGGTGATGGGTGTAATACAGTCACCTAATTGGAGGGTAAGTGAATCTGTTCCCTGAAATCATACAGTGTTGCAAATCAATAAAAAATAAAAATAGTAAAATTAGAAAAAATTATTCAGTGAAATCCTTACCCAAAAATATTTTCAGAAAATGATGCAAGTCCTGCATGTATATGACAAAACTGTATTACTATTAAACTTACACTATTTTTTAATGCGTGAGTATTGACAAATTAGGTAATCAATTGGTAATCCATTATGATTAAATTTAGCAGTTCCAATGTAGAAGGCAGTGACAAAATTTTCTCCTTAAACACTAGAATTGGGACCCTGATTTCAGTCACTATTTTAAAATTTTGACATTTGGCATTGAAATTTGTTTTTCTCAGTTCTTTAATTAATTAACCAAACTTTGATTATATGTATGATTTCTAATAAACTTCTGTGTATCTGTAGGGTAATGGAGATTGCTCAGGCTTTTGTGCACTTGGTCTCCGTGGCTATCACCGGTGACCTTGAATGCAGGAGGCGCTTGGGAGTGTGGACTCGGGGCCCGCATGTCTCATGGTGGACACCTGGAGTACGGTGCGTGAGCCAAGAGACTGAGCATATTAGGGCAGAGTGTGGCAGAGAGACCACGAAAAAGCGCCAGAGAGTTCAGAGAGAATAAAGATTCACCAGGGGCTGGGAGGCATACCTTGTATCTCTATATCATTTGGTCGCCTCACTACAAATGATATAGAAATATCATTAAAAGCCTGAAAAAGCCACTGAGGGCTCCTGGACTCTCCTTTATCCATCTGTTCAGATCCATAGGAAACCTGCTCTCTGCCTTCCTGCTATCACAATATCCATACACAGAAATTTGTTAGAAAAGGATGAATTCCCATGCAAATTCAGACATAGCTATTATCTAACTATTTAAAATAGATTTTATCTAAATAAGCCTTAAAATCTTCAGAGGAGATGGTACTTCCCCTAGTAGCTCATAATTCTTAACACCAAATGGCCAATGAAGCTCTTACTCTCTTCTACTCTAGGCATTTTTTGGCAAATTTTTCCTGTGTCCTCTGAAGAAAATACTCCTGTTCTTTACTACTGATATGCAAACACCAAGCTAAAAAACACCTATCATTTTCATTATTGAGCATGAATGGAATATACTTATAAACAATAGATTTTGTAGGACCTTGAAAAACTGATTCCATTTTCTCCAAGCTCATTAATAACCACAATTTAATTAAAAAAAATCCTCTGTTACAAAACATCTAAGTCTTTCACTTTAAGCCACTCATTTTCTACTTTGATTAAACTAAAGACTTTATGTCTTTCAGGTTAAATTTCAAGAAGGAAATTCTATTGCTCAGTAACACAAGGGACCCAGTTAATGTACCACTAATTTTTCTCCCCACACCAATCCCGTTTCCACACAGGTCTTTCTCTGACAGGAATTCGGTATTGATTACTAACCAAGCCTGGCCTTCTCTTACTCTTTATAAATTTAAGAAAAGATCAGATAAGATGCATTCCTAGTTTTAGCAAAATAAGCAGCAGCAATAGCTTCCCATTAATAGTATTTCCTAGGAAATTTACTAATGGAAGGAAAATCAATATCACCTGATAAGCAATTTAGATCACAGAGCTTTAGATTTTACACTTAAATCTACGAATACAACACTTATCTTCATTGCATCCATTAAAAAGGAAACAGAGGGTTTAACTAACATTAAGAGTATGTTTAACAGACTTGTCAAGTGACTTCACCTCTAAGACAAAGAATAATAATTTATTTATACCTAACCAGACTAGAAGCTAATAAGCTCTTTAGGAAAGAGAACAGAGATCTAAAAAAACCGTGCAGCTGGGCCTCCCTGGTGGCGCAGCGGTTAAGCGCTGCGCTGTGGAGCTGTCGGCAGTGGCGACGCGAGTTCAACGCCCGGCCGGGGAGAATCCCACATGGTGCGGCAGACCTCTCCTGCCTCGCCAGCTGCTCCCCTCCGCAGTGTATTTCTGATCTGACTGTTCTGCTCCCCACTTTGCCTCTGGTGAAGCCTCTCACCACTCCACACCTCTAGCCTGTACCCCAGCTGTATGTAAAAAAAAGAAAAAGAAAAAAACGTGTAGCTGAAAATCCTTATGGATAGAGTTCTTTTGTTAAAATACAAAATGACCGTTTTGTGAACCTATTTAATGCCTCTTTTAACATTCTTTTTAATCTTTTAGAATCTATAAGATTCAAATACTATATGCTAAATTATACTATTAAAATTGTTTTGAGATACTGAGATACTGAAGTCAACAACTATCCCAAACAAAAGTGATATACAAGACTTGGGGTTTTTTCACAACCACAGACTTCACTTACTAGGATAAAAAAGGAAGAGAAGGAATTTGCAAGAACTTTGTCCTAAAACTAAAACTAAGGAGGTAAGTGATGTTTCTAAGTCTTCCAATACTACATTTCAAAACATGCTAAAGCTTTTCAAATATATACACAGCAGCATAATTATACACTGTAACAGACAAGAGTTGATCCTGAGGAATAGTAAACATGATTCAAAGGGGAGGAAATCCCATCACTCTTCAGCCAGAATCATTGCAACCAAAAGCCCCATAATCCTTAGTAAGAATGCTTTTCCCCAGATACAGTTACATGCTGCTTATACATAAGAAAATCGATTAGGTAGGAGGATTCAGTTATTTCCTATCCCACTGCTAATGGACACGGTTTTTTCTGTCTCTAACGAAACTTATTTCCTCTTCTCTCTTGAGAGGGCAGTAAGGGTATTTCACAAAGAATCTTGATTTCTTCTCCTTATCAACAGTCACAGGCTGAATATAAAGTTAATTATGAATATAAATGCAAAAGAACTTTTGAGTTTTACAGAGTCACAAAAATGTAGGAGACAATTATTTCTGTTAGTCCACTATTTAAACACCAGTTGATACCTAGAGCACTGAAAAGGTTATGGAGCACTGTCTGCTGGCAAAATTAAGTTCTTAATCCAGTCTCCCTATCTTCTCACTTCTAGCTTACCATTGGACATCTCCTCATTAAAATGTTTTTGAACAAAAGGCAAATCCGCCCCAGCCTAGGAACGATCATCACTTATACATGTACTCTGAATTATTAATTTCTACATTCTCCATCTGTACTGGGAGCTGTGAATAAGAATTATCCTGGTGACAGGGAGGGGCAACCACATCTTGTGCAGTACCCAGCTGTCTCTGAGAAAACACACAATGGACTATAACTCCCCAGGCTGAGACACAAAATGCATTGCAGTTCTCAAAATAAGCTGAGAGTATGGTAGACATTAGAAAAATGAAACCATAGCGAAATAAGAGATATGTCTGTCCACACTTGACTGGGTCTCAGCCTAGTTCAGAAGATTGCTTTCACTCTTTACTAGGGACTGACAGGTAGTATGACCAAGATAAGACAACCATAACTCAAAATCAGACAAAACAAACTTTTTAAATGGCAGTGACAACAGTGAAGAGATTGAAAGTTGTATGCATAAACTGAAAATGTGCAAAGAAAATAGTATCATAGGGCCTCCCTGGTGGCGCAGCGGTTAAGTGCTGCACTGTGGAGCTGTCGGCAGCAGCGATGCCAGTTCGACGCCCGGCCGGGGAGAATCCCACGTGGTGCGGCAGACCTCTCCTGCCTCGCCTGCTGCTCCCCTCAGCAGTGTATTTCTGATCTGCCTGTTCTGCTCCCCACTCTGTCTCTGGTGAAGCCTCTCACCGCTCCACACCTCTGGCCTGTACCCCAGCTGTATGTATAAATAAATAAATCTTTAAAAAAAAATAGTATCATAAGACCAGTAGCCTAAAAGTGTTAGAGCGGTTGGCACCAGGAGTGAAAGATAATCTAAACAAGAATGAAGACATCTTAAGAAAGCAGTGTCCTGAAGATCATTAATGCTGATTGATGTTGACAAATCAAGGAGATTGGCATTATGCATCATGAGAGATACACCTGGCTTATTTTTTGCACCAAGTAAAAGGACTTATGCACCTGTCACTTTTCATTGATAAAGAAGTAATCCTAGCTAGACTGGAAGGAAGTAGGTTAAATCGCCGAACAATACAATCTATATCCTTAATTAAATGACTCAAATATAACTTTTGCAGTCTTGTTATATCGAGGTCATGGTTTCCCAAACCCCACACTACTGACATTTTGGATCTGATAATTCTTTCTGGGAAGGAACTATGTCATACATGTTAAGCAACATCCTCGTCTGTACTCAATAGATGCCTCCACTTATGCCCCCACAATTAAGGTTGCATGGCAAGTGCACAAGTGCATTTCAAGATACTTTCTCTCTCTTTTTTTAAAGATTTATTTATTTATTCATACAAGTCGGGGCACAGGCCAGAGGCGTGGAGTGGCGAGAGGGTTCACCAGAGACAGTGGGGAGCAGAACAGGCAGATCAACGGAAATACACTGCTGAGGGAAGCAACGGGTGAGGCAGGAGAGGTCTGTTGTGCCATGTGGGAATCTCCCTGGCCGGGTGTCGAACTCGCGTTGCTGCTGCCGACAGCTCCACAGAGTAGCGCCTAACTGCTGCACCACCAGAGTGACCCCTGCTTTCTCTACTTTTTGACACTGAAAGGAACATCACTAAGTGAAATTGTGGAAATTCTTAGCTCAAGGTGATGTAGTGATCGGAGCATCTGTCTTTTAGACATCCCAAGAGAGGATGTAATTATTCTCCGTATCTTAATAACTTAAGAACAATTAAATTTCTCTCTTTTTTTTTTTGGTCCAGGAATATGTGGAAATGCCCTTCTAATTTCATAACAATGAACCATTCTTTTGGTTTCTATATTATTCCAGGGATGACTTTGCTCTTGTTATCACTCTTTTCTGGTTGCTAAATCCTGTCTTTTGCCTATTTTTTTTCCTTATCAGCAGAAGGAAAGAAAAGTTGGAATTCTAATGACTTTTTTTCTGGTGTAACAAGTGGTCGTAAAAACTTAAACAATTAAGAAAAGTCATATGAGTAAATAAAACAAAAATGACTATATGTAATTTAAAATTTTATCAGCAAAAATATAAACTCAGATGTTTATAAATTTATTTTCCATTACCAGTCTTCAGTTATTTATAGCCAAGCATTCCATTTCCTTAATTTTAGGAATGAGAGCTATAAAACAGTTTGCACTGAAATATTAGAATAATTTTCTCATTTCTTAAGAAATGTTTCAATAGGCCTTATTACGTTGCCTGTCTCATTGATGTTGATAATAACACAAACACATAAGCAAACATTAGCTGTGGAGAACATGTGTGTGTATATACAATGTGTGTGGGTGTGTATGCATATATAGCCATACTGTATATCACAGAGTATATAAAAATATTCAGGACATATTTGAGAACAGCAAAAGTGAAAAAAGAGGAAACATAGGTTTGGTGAGTGAAACTGAGAAAAAGCAAAACTTGTACTAAAGTTATGCTTATACATTTCTAAGTTTGACAAAGGTTCAACTGATATCACTGCAGGCTAACTCAGTGACCAAATTATTAACTAGTATTAATACAGGCCTCCTATAGATGCGAGCACTTCCTAGTATATACCAAAATCAAGAGTTAAACGGGTACCCTTGTCACCAGTCTCAACTGAGGGGAGCAAATCAAAGAGCAATGGCACAGCTGGACTGGCCTTGTGAAGAAGCTGTGTCAAGAACAAAAAAGTTATCTCCAAGCAAATCAGTAATCTCAAAGACAGACAGACTTCAAGGTTTATGCCATTGCTAAAACTCCCAGTCACCAGAAGATAAGGTTCTAAATAAAGATGGCAAATTTTAACAATGCTCTTTATTTCCCCTCAATGCATAGACAGTATTAAATATACACATTAACCAGGCACTGAGACTTTCTCTGTAAAAATTCTTTTAAAATTTATAATGCTATCCTTGCAGACTACATGAAATTCTCATTGTGAGGCTCAGAATTCAGACAGCTTTCCCAAAGCTTCCTGGAGGTTGTTCCTGGGCTTGAATCCTCAGTCTTAATTCTTTAATAAACTCACTTACTTTTGCCCAATTTAAGTCAACACAATTTCTAAGATCTGGAGAGATGTGCCAATTGTGTACAAATACAGAATATCAACATTATCTTCAGTTTTCTCAAACTAGATCAATTTACAAAAAAAACTACCACCCTCAAATTGTATATTTTCCCCTAATATTCAACCTCTCACTTCCTGTGCACCTAGCTGCACAACTCACTTTCATTTTATAAGTTAGAAACAACTTTTATTATTTGCATTGCCCAGTCCAATGTTTATAAAAGGGACATTAGTGATTTAGGGGCTGGGGATAGTGCCTGGAGGAGGAATCAGGCTCTCAGGGGAAAGTTACTTGGTCAGTCCAGTGTGCAGGGGAGAAAAAAAGAGAGAGAAGGAAGGAAAGAAAGAGAGAGCAAGAAAGAAACTGCAATGTTTTTAGAAAAAGCATAAACTACCTTTATTATCATTATTCACTAGTGTCATCTACTGACTACATCACACACTTCATCATTTACTAGGAATTATTATTCCTACACCTAGTCCAAACTTTTCATTTTACAGATGAGGAAACAAGAATTCAAGTACAGTTAATTAACTTAAGGTAGCATAGGAGAGTTGATCAACCAATGAAGAGTAAGGTTTGACAAACTAACTACTCATTGCATATTCTCCAACTCCATCATGCTTTCCCACAAATTGTCTAGAACCTGAAACATCTAAATGTTGATAAGGGGATGCCAGCATATAAAATGTATTTTGAAAATAAATGATATATTCCTGTCACAGTGGAAGATTGTTTCATTTTCTTTATGCCCATCTAATCAAAGGTGGCTGGGAACAGGTGAATAGGTGAGTCAGGTACAGAGCTATTGTTGGCAAACTATTTCCACAGCCAACACTGCAACACAAGACAATTCTCTTTTAATGATTCTGTTATTAAGGTTTGGACACTGCATTTTTCGCAAGTTCTCTCCTTTCTAATATCATATATCCAAATTTAAGTGCCCAAAACATACAAAAGCCTGAATTACTTGTTATTCTTGTTTTGTGACCCTTTCTTGGTTACAAACTAGTATCTTTTTTAACACGTGGCTTTACAGAATGATTTGTCAAATTTGAATTAAAGGAAGGTTACCAATATCGTTCTCAGCCATCCTGAGGCCTGAGTTCTGCTGCTTACAGAGTGAAATAAACAACTAACCAGACTGCTATTCATTTCAAGTCACTTCCAATTCTAGCTTAAACTCTGTGATTTCCAGGATATCTAATTGGGATATGCCTAATTTTACCCCACTGGAAAATTTCAGATCATCTGCTATATAAGAATGTTAGAAATCCCTGATGACAATGAAGTCGAGTTTTTCTGCCAGAATTCTTACTTTGAAGGAGAGTCATTAAATCTCTCCAATTTCTTGTAGTGGAGGCATAGATAAATCAGGAGATATCCTTGGAGAAGACAAACAATGAATACATGTTAAAAGTGCAAGAGAAAGAAAGTGAAGGGTGGAGTCCGAATACCATGGCTGCTCTAGGGTCATCAGAGTCAGTAGAGGAAAAACAATCACTCAAGAATTAAATGCAAGAAAATGAACATTTACTCTGCTCTAGATACCACAACTTCAAATTCTTAACATACCATAATTACAAAATTATAAAGAAAAATGAGGGATTATTGTGGAAATTTATGAAAGTGTTTACATTTTCATATGGTTACTTCCTCACTAAATATATATGAAGGTATGTAAAGTTCTTTAAAACCAGAGAAATAATTGTGGGGAAAGATCAAGAATGCTTCAAAGCCTTTCTTTAAGCATGTACTAGGGAAGACATTTGGGGAAAGTAATGGTGGATAGGCAAAACCAAACCAAAACAAGAAAGAAGAAATTTAAATTGTATTTTATCTTATTACATATTACAGAATTCTCAATTTATTAGGGTCTCAGGAACAAACACTTGAAATAATGAAGTTCCACTTATAAACTAATGCCACCATATTTGTTTATTCAAAAACACAATCTGACTTTAAGGGAATAAATTTTAAAAGCGGTAATTTATATGTGTGAAGCAAAGAGCTTCTGATTGTACTTCATTTCAGAGTTAGTTTTGTTTTGTTTTCTTACACAAGCTATTTAATAAATTAACACAAAAAATGAAAATGGTATTAAATAAATAAGTCTGAAAACCCATGAAAAATTTCAGTTTCTATTCTTGACTCATTGTTAAAATGACTAAGAATTTAAAATTTTTTTTGACTTGCTCATGATTAAATGTTTTCACTATATTATATTGTTGTCATACTAAATTTAAAATCTGTTTAAAAATGTATTATCTTTAATGTATTATCTTTAAGTGAAAGCGCTTCACTCTATAATTACTGAAAGTATTATCATTGCCATTAAAATTACTATCATGAGTTTAAAATGAACCACTTTACTGCATCAAAATGCCTAGAATTAAATAGCCTCTACTGCTTACATAAAAGTTCAAAATAAGGTCAGAAGAGGGAAAACATTAGAAGAAACTGATAATGAAAACCAACAATTTTCACCAAGCTCAACAATTAATAAAATCACTCATATTATCATTGGGTTTTCTTGCTTTCAAATGAAAAATTAGTAGTGGTTATTTCTACATCTAATAGCTCTGAAACATTGGTAGGCTGAAGAAGATTTTCAAGACCAATTAGTTTACTCTTGCAGGTTGAATATTGATGATGTTGACAGTTTAACACTGTTGACAAAAGAAAACAAATAATCGCCCCTACAAAATGTAGAGTCACTAAAAGATAAACTTTCTAAACTTGAAAAATCTTCACTTTGTAGCAAGTATCAATTATAAATAGCAGTTAATAAATGCTTCTTTACTTTTATTTTCTATTATAGTAATTGCTAATTGTTAATTGTCTTTCTTCAGAGATTCCATAGGGACATGAACTTTGTATCATTTCTGATTGTATCCCCAGCACCTAGTATGTCTAACACATAGTAGGCATTGAATGAATAAATGAACCACAATTCTAAATATATCAAATAATTTTTAAAACTGTTGGTCATGATCTAGAGGGCTAAGAAAATGCAACAGAATGAAAGAAGAGTTTATTACATCTAGAATAAAAATTCTTTAGTGAAACATTTCTTAATAGTTTGTATACATAGGCCCTATAAAATGTATTTCTTATGTGCAACGGTAAAAAAAAAAAAGTAAGTATGAATCACTGCTTTAGGTGGATTATTTCATTTTTTCCTCACAATAACTCTGTAGAAAATACCATAACTTGTCCCTTAAAATAACATAACTCAGGTTCTGGATGTTACCTATGACGTTTAAGATGACAAAGCTACTTGTCAAAATGACAAATACCAACATCACTTCTACAGATATTCACGGGATACTATACTAACACAATCTGAATTAACTAAATAAGGTTTTAGTAATAGTACTGGGACATGATTAATAAAAACAAGCTTGTACATCTGATTAAACAATTCACTCCTATTGTAACAGTGCACTGTGGTTTTCTTGCTTTCAAACGAAAAGTTAGAAGTGTTTATTTCTATACCTAATAACTCTGAAACATCAGTAGGCTCAGGAAGGCAGATAGGCCTGACTGAATTTAATAGCTGGCTCTACTGACAGGTTTTATGGACTTTATCTTTTAAGTTAAAATCTGTGTGCCTCGATTTCCCAGAAAAGAGGAATATTCATAAGCTTGTTTTAAGCTTTGAATGATGTGATGTACCTAAAGACCCTGGATCACTAAATAGAAGCTGCTGTGATTAAAATAATTATTAGTGTGCTTTTTTTTCTTGGTCCAGTAAATCACATTCAATTCATTACATATACTGAATGTCTAACAAGTGTGAATTACGAACTTATTGGAGTAACGAGCAAAGTGTGGGCAGAAGTGGCATAGAGCTGTCCAAAAGTTTCTGCTGGCTGGGGGTGAGAGAGATGCCCAAGTTAAAAACAGGGAGTTAGTTCAAGTTAACGACGGGAGTCAAGGAAATAACAGTAAAAAGAAACACAAACTATTTCATCTTTCTTCAAAGAACACAGCAACATCCATCTTCTTCCTCATCCTGGTTGGGACCAAACCGAGGCGTTAGGAAATGCACTTGGTGAGCTGCTGCCCACTGGGCCCTGGTACAAGAGGCTAGGGCCAGAGGTTCGGAGCAACTCACCCCGGAGACTCCGTTGATATTGCCCCAGAATCTCCTCCAGGGTAGAGTTCTCCGGGGACTTCGCCATACACGGACTCGGGATCCAGTGATGGGAGTTACGTGGGTAAATGACCAGTGTTCTCCCCTCAGAGAACCAAACGCCTTAAAGTCAGAGAAGCACCCCACTGCTTCCTGCCGCGGCTGTCTTTAGGGAGCGTTGAACCCAGGCGCGAGCTCACAGCGGTTCTTCCCACCCACTGGTCCTCAGGGTGGACGTTGGGAGTTGTAGTCCGCAGGCTCAGAGCCTGCAGTGTCGAGGCTCTTAAGATCATTTCCAACAACACTACAATTCCCAGAGGAGACCGCGGCTCCAGGCGCACACTTTGGCGGTGTTGTTGCCAGATTGGTTGCCAGCCGACTGCTTGGAGGCTCCGCCCTTTTTCTGTAGCCCACTCTTCATTCATCCCATCCTGCTGTTCAGATCACCCAACTGAAAGAAAAGGCTCACTATAGGCCTTGCCTCTTTTAAATTTGCTAATGTGCAGTTGACCCTGAAGGGTCTCTCCAGGACGCAATTAACAAGCACTGAGCTCTTCAGGCGCGGTATTTGTCAAATTGGACAACTATCAAGAAAAAGGAGTTCTATGTCTTCTTAGCAGCCTAGATTACAAAGGCGACTGACACTACAAATCCTATCATGCCCAGCAACCCGATGGCCACTTGGAGTTGGCGCGATGCCCGCTGGGAACTGTAGTCCTCGTAGGCCGCAGTCCCCCGCCCTAATGGCAGGGTCCTCTTCATTGTTCAAACTAGTCTTTGGGGCACGCCTGCGCAGTGGGCAACTGGAAAAGCCTCAGGGTTGAGACCCCCTCGAACAACCCATTTTCATTGTCTGTATTTGGCGCCTGCGCAGTAAGAGATCGTTGGGACTGGGACGGAGGAGGGGATAGGGCCGGGCTCCTCGCCCTTTTCCCAAGCGCCTGCGCACTGTGCGGCCGCTCTTTGCCGTTACCGCTATGTGTAGGGCGTGTGTGGAATAACGTTATTGCCCAGCGGAGCTAAGGGTCCCGGAGCTCGGCCGCATCGGAGGCGACGACGATTACAGCAGCGACTACGACAACGGGGATGATGGCGTGCTAGGGCCTCACGGGACGTGACGCGCCCCGCCTCCCCCGTCCTGTCTCTCTCAACGGTGAGGGGTAAGTGATGCGCTGGGCTGCTCCGTTTAGGCGCTGCCGATACCGCCGCCGCCGCCGCGGCTTTTCCACATCCTCGTTTGCGGCCGGGACTCAGGCGCGGCCTGCGACAGGGCGGGGGTGTGGGGCGGGCGGCAAAGGGGGCGCTTTCCGGGAGCTCCGCGCGGCGGTGCCACCCCCACCGCACCCGACCCAGGGTTCGGCTGGGTCGCCCTTCCCATCCCCCACCCATCCCCTGACCCGCCATCCCTCCAGCTCTGAGGCCTGCAGCTTTCCCAGGCCCGTTGTCGTTGCCTCCTCGTCCCCTAAATGTATTGAACCATTTTCAGCTCGCTCCCTGCTTTGTGCAGCCCTTCCTCCTCCGCCATAGCAGTTTCGAGGGTAAGGGCAGATCATTGGAGGGAATGGCTGCTCTTCCGCTGGAGCAGGGATTTTTCCCCAATCGGAGCAGCTAACAGTGTCTGTCCTTTTTGTGTGGTTGGTTTGGGGATGTGGAGCGGTTTGTCAGATGAGGGCCCTTTTGGACCCGGTTGGAGGGCGTGGAAGACTGTGTCACGCACCCTGCCTGGCGACTGCACCCAGCGTAGGCTCTGGTTTATAGTAAACCGGGGGAGGAAAGTGCCTTCCTGTCGACTTCATTGTCCTAAGATTCAGTTGTAGGATTTTGGTGTAATTCCCTTCATTTATGCAAGGAAAAAAAGATAGGGGTGTGTGTGTGTGTGTGTGTATTATTCCTTCGCCAGCTCCTCCCCATCCCTTTTCATTATTATAATGAATATATATAATAATGAATATTTATTTATTTATTTATTTATTTATTTATTTATTAGCAGCTGCCTAACACAGGGCGGGAAGACATGGGATTTGTATCCTAACGCAGAATCTCTGCGTTTCTGGTGATTGGAGAGTTTTATTTATTTGAAGAACGTAAGCTCCTGGAAGACAGGGACAGTGCCTCTTCAGGCACTGCCAAAGAGATCAATATTAAATTACTAGATGACGAGGAAGAGTGAACGGGGACGGCCCTGACAACGAAGCTGTTGTGTAGCAGGGAAATGAGCCAGCAGATTTGTTTGTTTCGTTGGGTGGGCAATGCATTCATGTTTCTAAGTGAATGGATTAAGATACATCTTTCCGTTTTATTTTTTAAAGCAATCAAAACAAAAAATAGTCCTAGTACATATCTGCTGGTGAATTTGTTTATTCGTAGTTTTATTCTCTTAATGAAAATTCCTCTTTTGGGGAGAAATGTGATGAAGCTGATGACCCACTTGATGGAAAATGCATCTTTTAAACTGATGTAATTCTTAAGCTTACAATGCTTACAACGGTTTGCTGGCATTAAAACAGGGCGGATGGGAATAATGAAAAGGGGTGGGGAGGAACTGGTGAAGGAATAATGTGCGAAGACAGTCATTAGATCTCCCCTGATTTAACTCTGGCGTGGTATGCTTAAAAGATTTAGGAATTCATCTGTTGAAATATTATAAGCAGCAAACCATTTTATATTTTTCTGCCATTATTTTTATAGAAAGTAAAGCCCAGGGTTATTGCACAACTTTGTTGAAATGGTTGAATTTTGGAGTTTTAAGATTCCTGCACTTGATAGAGATAGAAGAAGACATTAAAACTTGGAAAGTTAACTGACTTGTCTGCCCAAGCCAAACTACTAATGAAAGGCAGAAACAAGTAAAAGCAAGTACTGTTCTGCAGTGTTTCTTATGTCTTACTAGACTTTTAATATATAAATATATATTTCTCTTAAATTCCAATTTAGACATAATTTGTAATTGAATTGAGCACGTGGAATTGTATTAAATCAAATGGTAAGTGTGTTTTACTGGTAAATTTAATGGTGTTCTAAAATTACTTTGTATGGAAATAACCATCTGTTTTCTGTCTTGGCGCTAGAATAGTGAAATTTATGCTATAAAGTATTCATTCATTCTGAATGTTAATGCAGATATCAAGGTACTTTTAAAAATTATGTGCTAAGTGATTTGTTTCAAGTATCATTTTATCAGTAAAAAAATAAAGAGTTGGATCTGATAGTAATCAGATATTGTTTCACTTAGCACTGAATACTGTAAATGTTTAAACTTGTCAGTATTTTCTAATCAATAAAATTGTTTCTGAAAAGTAGTTTTTTCTACTTAATTAATTCCCCCTTCTCTTGAACATTGGGCTGTTAAGCAGTGTGTTATTCTAATAAAAGGTAACAGCTTGAATTGCCAACTAAAATACAGTTGCAAATCATTCTGGAATAGTAACAGAACAGCAGTCACATAGCATCTGAAAAATGCTTAGTGGATCCATAAGTTTGGCTATAGCATTAAATGTTGACCTGTTTCAGTAAGAAATGAATTTCCCTTTAAAGGGGCAAAGCTCAAACCACTTTTATTTCATAAGCTTTAGTTAATAACTAAGATTTCAAGTTAGTTACTCTGGTGAAATGGATTTTATTTATTCAGATATTTCTTGAATGTGCTCAGCAATGAGTTGTCCAGTGAGGTCAATAAAAGACAGTAACAAAACATCTGTCTGGCAGTAGTTGATTAAACTAGATACAACAAAAGTTCAGTTTTGTTGAAATGATTTTCAAAAACATTTTCATTTTTTTTGGCTAAATTGAATGTCATAGGCACTATGTACTAAATATTAATCCTACTTTTATATAAGACAAAGGTAGAAAAAAGACAACAAAAGCAAGGTTAAAGAAAAAGTTGTAGTATGTAAACTAATGGTAAATCAATTAAAAAAAATACAACTTTGCAAAAATCATTTACAATCTGGACTGTACAAAGCATGGAAGTGAAAAAGAATCCCAAGCATTCATTGCTTGGTTTATAAAAAAATGAGGCATAGAGAACAAGTCATTTCTTTAAATGCATCATTAATGAGTAATATATAAAAGATTACTTTTTGGACATGATATTAATCAAATAAATGAATAATACCACCATGTGCTGAGCAATTACTAGTGACAGGAAGATGGTGTGTGTTTGTATATATGTGTGCCTACATTATTCATGCACCAGTCTTTTGAATAGTTATTTTCTACACATATAACTTGAGAATAGTCGAAGCAG
Source organism: Scalopus aquaticus (assembly GCA_004024925.1). Taxonomy (NCBI): domain Eukaryota; kingdom Metazoa; phylum Chordata; class Mammalia; order Eulipotyphla; family Talpidae; genus Scalopus; species Scalopus aquaticus. The sequence continues at coordinate 37,074 of PVIJ01002012.1, forward strand.
TTAGTAAACAATTTTTCCTTAATGTTACAGTATACATTATTAAGTAGTAGAGAGCAAAACTGAACCATTGTTTTTTTTGACTGTAGTTGAAATCTCTCTACTCATCTTTTTCAGAGTGTTAAAAAGACAACATTTATTCCTTTCTGATTCACACAATTTTAGAATTAGTGGAGGAGAGTTTAGAACAGTAGCCATGTTAATAGGATATTACCCTGTATCTTGCTGGATCCACCTTCTCTGTGCATAACACTTCTGTGAACAAATTGCGAAAGATGGTCCATATAACTTATGAAAAGTATTGATAGAACTGAAGTTAATCTAGTGTCTGTATTACTATATAACTTCTTCCGACTGGTCGCATGTCTGTCTTTAGGAGTAATAAGTTTCACATAATGTAGTCTATGCTAGTTGTTCTCTTTTCTAAATTAAATATCACAACCCTTACAATTTAATATGCTAACGTTCCCTTTAGATTTCTTACGTTTGTCAGCTAGATTCAGTCAGTATTTTCAATGTGATTATTGTTGTTCTGATCTGGTTTGTATTTTCAGTTCTGCAGTTAGGATCTGAATATAGTGCAGTGAAATTATCCCTTTCCTTAATTCGAGTCATTGACGTCTTTATATTATAAAAGTGTGTTAACTCTAGTAGCAGTAATATCTTTGCCATGTACAAGCAATGAGGGGAAAATATGTGACTTTTCATGTTATATTTATGTAATTCAAGGTTTTTTGGGGGGGAGGATTCTGTATTTGTATTTTGCTAATGTTGAAATTACCTCTCTTTATGAAATGATGGTATTATAGTAGGCGCTAAGTTTCTTATGATACTTATCTTGGGTTTTGTTTTGTTTTAGTATTTTTAAATAAACAATAAAAAGTTGTCATCCTTATGTTGTTTCTCTCTTTTTTTTTTTTTTAAAGATTTATTTTTTATTTATACATACAAGCTGGGGTACAGGCCAGAGGTGTGGGGCGGCGAGAGGGTTCACCAGAGACAGAGTGGGGAGCAGAACAGGCAGATCAGAAATACACTGCTGAGGGGAGCAGCGGGCAAGGCAGGAGAGGTCTGCCACACCATGTGGGATTCTCCCCGGCCGGGCGTCGAACTCGCGTCGCTGCTGCCAACAGCTCCACAGCGCAGCGCTTAACCGCTGCGCCACCAGGGAGGCCCTTATGTTTCTCAATTAAAATATTCTGGAAACCATTGGCAGTAGTCTACATAAACCCATATCTTTCTGAGGTTAAGCTCTCTCACGTTCTCCATATACACAAAAACGATGGTTTTGAAATAAAATTTAACTCTTAAATACTGTTTCCATGAATGTAGCTTTAGTTAACTTGTTGATAGCTTTTTTGAATCACGATTCCATCATCCAAGGTGATTAGGTTCCGTTCTTGACTTTTTGACATTTATAAAATGTCTTATGTCTTCATCCTGGCCATTTACTAGATATAGCTAAGGGCAAAACCATGCAGATTTATAAATAGAATCATTGTAATGTAAATAATATGTGCTGGAGGAAATAGAGGACACAAAGATAATGAAAACCTTCTGAATGTTTTTTGTTTTTAATTAAGGAGAAAAACCACTATATCCTATTGTATTGATGGGGAATAGAGATAATTGTATAATTAAATAAAGTCATATTAGCAGAGGTGATAGGAAAAATGAATCAGTAGAGGCATAGAGAGTAGTGAAGTATTATCATTTCTTTAATATATTTTTAAGTCGTCATTCAAATAGAAAACATTCATATGGTTCAAAAAATCAATATTTTAAAAGAAATAATGTGAAAAATACTACTGCCCGTGTACCTTATCTGCTGAATTACCGCTTTTCCCAATCTACAATTTTTATTATTATGTATCCTTCCAATTATTTTTTTTCAAGTTAAACAAATACTTAACTCCCCTTTTGCACTCAAGAGACCATCTTTGTAAAGTATTCTGCACCTTGAGAATTGTTAAGGATACCTTTTTGGAGGTGACATTTAATGGAGTCTTGCAATTAGGTAAGGAAGAAAGCCGTATTGGGTATCTGGTTAGAGCACGCAGTGGTCCTGACACAGGAATGGGATTAATGAATTCAGAGAATAAACCGATCACAGATTGAGGTGAGTGAGCAAGAAGAAGAAAGAATAGGAAGAAATGAAGTTGGGTAAAGATTACATTGGTTTGATACTATTTAAAGTGCCTTGGTTTTGAGCAAAGGAATGATGGAAGAGTTGGTTTATATTTTTAAAGTATGGCTCTTGCTATTTCGTGGGTAATAGGCTTGCAGGATCAAGAGTGAGAATAGGAAGGTTAGCCAAGAGATACTTGGAGTCTACCCTAAGATGACTAGGGTTGTAGTGGTGGAGACAGTAAAAGTTATCAGGTTTTGGTTCTGAAAAGTCAGTTTTGGACTTGTTAAGTCTCAGTTGCCTACTCAGCATCCAAGTGGAAATACTCTCCGTCATTAGTCATCTCTTTTTTTTTTTAAAGATTGATTTATCTTGCATACAAGCTGGGGTGCAGGCCAGAGGTGTGGGGCAATGAGAGGGTTCCCCAGAGACAGAGTGGGGAACAAAACAGGCAGATCGGCCGAAATACACTGCTGAGGGGAGTAGCAGGAGAGGTCTGCTGCACCATGTGGGAATCTCCCCAGCCAAGTATTGAACTTGGGGCGCAGCCACCGACAGCTCCACAGCACTGCGCTTAAACCATTACCCCACCAGGGAGGCTCTAGACATCTCTTCATTCTAGTGTCAGTGGGGATGTTTGTCAAATAAGCAGTTGATTATGCAAGTCTGGAAATCCATTGTTGAGGTTCAAAGTAAGAATATTTAAATGTTAAGCATCACCAGTAGGCTATACTTCGAGCAGTAGGATTGAAAGACACCACTTCACTTCAGAGTTTGTTAATTAGATTGGGATGAGGTCCAAGCATTTGAGACCTGATAATCTCTCCAACAGTGAGAGCTTAGTGAGAGGAGCCGCCAAAGAAGGACTGAAGAGTCACCAGTTAGGTAATGCGTGGTGTTTCAGAAGCCAAGTAAAGAAAGTATTTTTAGAGGTAAGGAATGATCACCTGTACAACCTTTAATGATCTAAAACACTTGTTAAGAAATCAGATAATATCCTTTCTTTATAAACTCTGAGAAAACAATTTCATTAGATGTTTCTTTATTCTTGTTTATCAATGGGGGTGTTCACAATTTCCTCCAGAAGCTTCTAAATCTAAAGCCCTGAACAAAGTGTCATTCGTAAATATTAGGTTCTGGCCTGTTTTCTTGGTAAGTGTTCATGGCTGCAGCTGTGGCTGTTAGTGAATTTTGAGCAGGAGGAGACAGTGCTGATCAGTGAGAATTTGCTATCAAAAGTTGCTTCAGAGTCACCATGTATTGCCTAAGAGTCACCACTACTTACGTGATCTTGAATATGTCATTTAATTTCAGAAGCACAGTTTCTTTATCTAAAAAATAGTTATAGTCCAACTTCCTCAGAGGTTTATTTTGAAAAACAAATCAAGTAGATTAAAAGACACATGAAAGGTTTAATTGCAGGTAGGGCTTGCCTTCCCCCATTGACCCCATACTACCACTTCATAGTGTTTGATTTGAAGAAATGTTTTGGTTGGAGTAAAATATATTTTTTCCTTCTGACTGTAGAAATAGTTTGTTAGCATTGCATCCTGCATGCATTTTTCACGTCATCTTGGAAAGTTCTTAGGGAGAGGGAAGAGGTCATGACACTGGAAAGAGGCTTGAGGTAGTAACTTCCTCTAACGCTGACCTCATCCTTTAATTCTAAAGTAGTGTTTTAAATAATAAGAATGAAAGCAGAAAAAAGGAAGCATGCCAACTTACTTTTTTTCCCTAGATCACCAAGGGGAATTTTCTTTATTTCACTGGCTTTTGTCTGGGAAGATTTATTTACTCGGTAAGAGTTTGCCGTATGTTATATAAAAAAAAGAAAATACAAATTCAAAGCTTGATTGGGGGTCTGCAACTGCAGGCGGCCAGAGAGAAACTAATTTGAGGAAACAAAGGATTGAGGAAATGAATGTACATGATGATGTAGGAGTAAAGAATAAGATACTTATTTTTGGTAAAAAGGAACATTGCAAACAGAGGACTTTCTGTGGTAAGCTTTTTGAGGCAGTAGGACTGTAACTTCAATATATATATATCTTGAGGACCTTACCTAAACTTATTTCTTCTAGTTTCTCAATAAGTACTTCTCGTTGAATAAATAATGCATTGCCAATTGAAGACCACCGTATTTTTATTATTTTTTTATATTAAAAAGTTAATCATTGTGCATTGTAGAAAATTTAGAAAATGCTATGGCCAAATAAATTACTCTTATAATCCCATCCGCCAGTGACACCATTGTTTTTTATTCTTCCCATTTCTGGTTTAATTTGGTAACATTTTGTCATGAGAATTAGCTTTTTCATTATATGTGTAATTTATTGATTTATATGAATATTGTATACCTTTATAAAGGTAAAACTTTCTGTTCTTTTGACTGATCAGAGTTTTTCTTTCCAACATAAATTATTTTTTATCAATCTATTTTGCATAGTTATATTCTGTAGGTAGGCAGTAAAATTTAACTGAAGTCATTCTCAGTTAATGTAAGTAACTATGTGGTTTCTGTTTCTGTAAAGCTGAGTTTGACACTAGCCACTATGTGAATACTTAAATTTGAATTAATTAAATTAAAAAGTCTTTTCAGGTGTATTTGCCATGTTTCAAGTGCTTAATAGTTCACATGTGGCTGATGTAGTGGAATTATACATATAGAAACTTTCCTTCATCATAGTTTTATTGCACAATCGCAGTATAAGTATATTTTCTATTTTAATAATATTTATTGATGTAACATGGTTTATAACACTGTATTTGATTTAGAGGTATAGGTTCACACCTGCTCAAATGTATGTTTCTGCACTATACCCACCACCAAACACTCATAATCCTTCACCAGTGTCTGTTTTGCCTTAGCCTTCTCCCTCCCCCTCTGGTAGCCTTAATTCTGCAGTTACAGCTTCCTTTCTTATGCTTAGTTTTATTCAGTTCCTTTGTTTTGTTTCTCTGAATTCCACATGAGTGAAATTATCTTGCATTTTTCCTTTTGTTTTGCTTAGCATAATGCTCTCTAGTTCTCCTTGTATTGTCTCAGATGGCAAGATATCATCTTATCTTACAATTGAGTATTCTATTTTGTGTATATGACATATCTGCTTAATCCACTGTCATTATACGTTTAGATTGTTTCCATAACTTGCCTCTTGTAAATACTATGGTGAACATAAGAGTGCACATATTCCTTTGAGTTAGGATTTTTGTATTGTTAGGGTAATCTTTCAGGAGTGAAATTGCTGGATCATATGGTTGATCTGTTTTTAATATTTTGAGAGATTTCCATAATGTTTTCCATAGAGATTGACCTAGTCTGCCTTCCTACCAAGAGTGGACAAACATTCTTTTTTCTCTATACCTGTTTATGGTCCTTTTGACTTGGGCCATTCTCATGGGTTTAATGTGTCTCATTGTGACTTTGGTTTGTATTTTCATTATGAAAATTGTTAATTAGCATTTTTTCATGTGCCTTTTGGACCTCTATATATCTTCTTTTTTGAAATGTCTATACAGCTCTTCTGCCCATGTTTTGATTGGGTCATTCTTTTTGTTGTATGAGTTTTTTTGTATATTTTTGATGTACAATAGGCAGATATTTTCTGCCTTTTGGTGTTTTTTTTTTTTTTCATTTCAATAATGATTTCTATTTTTGTAAAGAAGCTTTTCAGTTTTGATGTCTATTTAATTTTATTTATTTATTTTTTGCCATTAGAGTCAAGGCTCCAAAGACATCCCAAAGCCAGTGTATGCTTTTTTTTTTTTTTTGCCTATGTTTTCTTCTGTGTATTTCATGGTTACAGTTCTTTAATACATCCATATCTTTAATCCATTTTGAGTTAATATTTGTATATGGTGTGAGATAGTAGTCTAGTTTCATTTTGCATATGATTCTCTAGTTTTCTCAGTATCCTTTATTAAAGAGATTTTCTTTTCTCCAGTGTATAATTTGTCTCTTCTGTTGTAGGTTAACTGTTCATGTAGTCTGAGTTTACTTTGGGCTCTCAGTTCTATTCCATTGATCTGTGCATGTCTTTTCATTCCAATATAATACTGTTTGATTACTGTAACTTTGTAGTATAGTTTGTAGTACAGTTTGAAGTTGGGCAATTCTTTTTTGTCAATATTGCTTTGGCTCCTTGGTGTCTTTTGTGGTTTCATATGAATTTTAGTGATCTTTATATTTGTGAAAAATGATTTTGAAACTTTGTATTGGATAAGAGCAGGAATTACATTGTACCTGTGCATTGACTTGGGTAAGTCTTTACCCAACTTTCAGTTTTTCCAGTTCATGTGGAGGAAATATGATTCCATTTCTTTGTATAGTCTACTTTTTTTAATAGTGTCATATATTATTCCTTATAAAGGTATTTAACCTTCTTTTTAAAGTCTATTTCTAAGTTTTTCTTTTGTGTGTGGTATGTGATTGTAAATGGGATTCTTTTTTCCCTCTCTTCTTTGCATATATTGATTTTTGTGTATTGATTTTTTTTTTTAAGATTTATTTATTTATACATGCAACCTGGGGTACAGGCCAAAGGCATGGGGCGGCGAGAGGGTTCACCAGAGACAGAGTGGGGAGCAGAACAGGCAGATCAGAAATACACTGCTGAGGGGAGCAGCGGGCGAGGCAGGAGAGGTCTGCCGCACCATGTGGGATTCTCCCTGGCCGGGTGTCGAACTCGCACCACGCACTGCCGACAGCTCCACAGCGCAGCGCTCAACCGCTGTGCCACCCGGGAGGCCCTGATTTTTGTGTATTGATTTTGTAGCTTGCCACTTTACTGGTTGTTTCCAGTAAAAATTTTTAGTGGTGTCTTTAGTGTTTTCTGTGTATATTATTTCATCATTTCATCTACAAGTAGTGATAACTATTACTTATTTCCCAATTTGGATTTCTTTTATATCTTTCTGTTGCCTAACTGTTATGAGTAGTACTTCTAATGTTTTGTTGAATAAATATTTGTGAAAGTGGGCATCTTTGTCTTGTCTGTGATCTTATAGTACAAACTTTAAGTTTTTCACCATTGACTGATATTGGGTATATATTTCTTGTATATGGCCATTATATTTAGGTATGTTCCTTGTAGCCCTGTTTTTAAGAGTTTTTATAACTGAATATTGTATCTTATCAAATGTTTTCTCTGTAGCTGTTTATAAAATCATGTGATACTTTCCTTTTGTTGATGTGGTGAGTACCTTTGTTTTGCAGATGTTAAACTATCCTTGCTTTCCTAGAATAAATTCCCCTTTGTTATGGTGTATTCCACTTTTTATGTATAGTTGGATTTGGTTTGCTAATAATTTATGGGGGATTTTTGTGACTATGTTTTTCAGGGATATTGGTCTCTAATTTTCTTTCTGTGATGTCCTTGTCTCCATTTGGTATCAGAGTAATATTAGCATCATGGAATGTGTTTGGCATCATTTCCTCTTCTGTTACTTTGGAAGAGTTTAAGAGGGATAAGTATTAGTTTGTCTTTTAAAGTTTGGTAGAATTCACTAGTGAAACCATCTTGTACCGGGCTTTTGTTTCGGGGAGAGGATTTGATTACTGTTTCATTTTCCTTACTTGTAATTAATGTGTTCAGAATTTTTTTCTGATTCACCTTTCTTTCTCTTAATTAATTCTTCCTGATTATCCTCTAAGAAGGATATTCTTGGAATTTTTAATGCTTCTAAGAATTTGTCTGTTCCTTCCAAATTTTCCAATTTGTTGAAATAAAGACGTTCATGATTGTCTCCTACGTTCAACTGTACTTAATGAGGTGTCTTTTGTAACTTCTTTCATTTTTAAGTCTATTTTGTTTCCTCTCTTCTTGGTGATTCTAGCTAGAGATTTGTCTGTTTTGTTTTGTTTGTTTTTTACTTTCTCAAAGAATCAGCTTTTAGTTTCATTAATCTTTTGTATTGTCTTTTACTTCTAGCTCAGTTATATCTCTAGTTCTGTTTCTCAGTTCCTTCTCATTTTTGGTTTGGTTCATCTTTTTCTAGTTCCTTAAGGTTTATGTTTAGATTATTTATATATGAGCTCTTCTTGTTTTTGATGTGGGCCTAAAACATATTTCCCTGTTAGCACTCCTTTTGTTTGGTCCCATATGTTCTGGTAGTTCATGTCTTTATTGTTTCTCTCCAGCTATGTTTTTATTTTCTTGATTTTTTTTCTTGACACAGTAGACATTCAATAATATTTAGTTTCAAAATATTACAAGTATTTCTTGCTTTTTGTGGTTAATTTCTAGTTTGATGGCATTATAGTCAGAGAAGATCCTAGAGGTAATTTCAGACTTCATTAATTTATTGACATTTGCTTTGTGGCTCAACACGTGGTCTATCCTCAAGAATGTTCTGTGTGCATTTAAGAATGCCTGCTCGGATTATTTGGGTACAGTGCCATATAAATGTTATAAAATGTTCTAATTCCTTGTTTAAGGTGATTGTTTCTTTGTTGAATTTTGTCTTATTGATGTGCTCATTGATGATAGTACTCTCAGGAGCAAAGCAAGAAACATCATGTCACCATCTTGATCCCAATATTCAATCTATAGAAATATTTATGTGCACTATAGTTTAACATGAGGTAAAAAGAAATATTGCATAATTTTAACTAATAATTAGCAACTTGTTCTTAGCAGCTAGTGATTTTTTTTTACATGTCTTTGCCTAAAACAGGTTTCATCATTATCCTGCACTCTAAAGTTTGATTTCAGTTTTCATGCATTGTGTTTGTACATGTGGTAGTGTTTATAAGCAGAGACAAGTTTTAATGGGCACATTAGGCAGTGATTTGCTAATTTGTTATTGATAAATGACAAAAACAGAATTGTTACAGCATGAACTAGGAAAGGTGAACCAAAATGTTTGGTTTTCAAGATCTTCTAGATCTTGAACTCATACTGCTTTATTCCCACTGTCACTCCCTCTGTATATTATTTCTTCAGCTCTTTGAGACGGTTTTGAGTACTTTTCCTGCTTCATCGAACATAATAGAGTTTTTCATACAGACTATTAAGCCTGGAAATACTTTGCTGTCTTTAAAATTTTAGATTTCTGATACAGGCTGTCTCCTAATTTATTTGATTTGCTTCTTTCCTTTTGATGGATTAGCTGATTTTTGGTGTCTGAGTCTATTTTATTTATTTTTTTAAAGATTTACTTATTTTTGCATACAAGATCTGGGGGGTAGGCCAGAAGTGTGGGGTGGTGAGAGGATTCACCAGAGACAGAGTAGGAAGCAGAACAGGCAGATGGACTGAAATACACTACTAATGAGAGCAGCAGGCGAGGCAGGAAAGATCTGTTGTGTCATGTGGAAAGCTCCCTGGCCAGGGATCGAACTCTTGCAACAGTGGCTGTGGATAGCTTCATAGTGCTGAAACTTAATCCATTGCACCACCAAGTAGGCCCTCGTGTCTGATTTTAATATAAATTGATTGACCTCCTATAGCCTGGGCTTCTCACGGAGAGAATTTTAGAGTCAGTTGCGAAGTAGGAGGGTCAAAATTAGATTGGTAATAGTCTGCATTTTGCAAGAACTCTCAATGTTTATTTTTCAAAAGGACAATTTCAGAGCTTAGTCATACTTTTTGGTAAAATTTGTGTGTATGGGAAATATCACCTGCATTCTTTTAAGGTATAGTTGAGAAAAATGGGAAGGAGATTATGTTTGTGGAAAAAGCTAAAAATCCAGTGTTTGAATACTAATGACTTTTGATTAGATTTGTAACCTTGGGTAAGTCATTTAACTTCATTCAGTTGCTCGATAGTAAAAAGGTTTTGCTTATGTTTGTTTTGGGAATTAAGTGAAAGAATGGTGGTGTAAGCAACAGCACAAAGGAAGTATTTGCTTAATGTTTGAATCTAAAATTTAATTGATTTGGGACTTCCCTGGTGACATAGCAGTTAAGCACTGCGCTGTGGAGCTGTCAGCAACTGCATCACCAGTTCGAAGCCTGGCCAGGCTGATTCCCACATGGTGTGGCAGACCTGTACTGCCTCGCCTGCTGCTCCCCCAGCAGTGTATTTCCGTTGATCTGCCTGTGCTGCTCCCCACTCTTTCTCTGGTGAACGCTCTTGCCGCCCCACACTTCTGGCCTGTACTCCAGGTTGTATGCATAAATAAATAAATTTAAAAAAAAAATTTAATTGATTTGGTGTACTACAAATGAATGTTTTTGTTTTAAGAAGGTGCACATATCCACAAAACAATGCAAATCAAACATTACATTTTTCAGAAATTGGCAGAGAAAATTTGACAAGAAATAACTTGTTTTGCAATATTTTATATTTTATAATTTTTATGAACAAGTAATATTATGGTAAATCACTGGCATCCCAAACAAGTCTAATTCTTCCTTGAAAATATATAATAAACTCAGATATGTAATAATATATGACTTGATATTTAGGATGTCATCTTTTTATTAATAGAAAAATATTTTATACTTTAAAAGATTTATATTTATATTTTTCTCACTACATATTTACTTTTGTTTTTTTAAAAAATGGGTTTAATTAATATGTATATTATTATGTAATAATATATGTAAATGATAGAGGTGAAATTTGTTGCACTCATTCCACAATCAGTGAGTATATGAAGCAGAAGTTTTCCCAGTACAGAATTTATTCACATGAGCATGAAATAAGCATCTTGGTAGGTATCCAAGAAAAGCACAGCTGTGGATTTATTTTTTTGGATTAACCGTACAGTTTTAAGTGGGAGTGAAGATTTAAAAGAAATGCTTTCCCAAGAGTATATTTCATTATCTGTTCCAGGTCAAGTTAATTATACAGCAGAGCTGATTTTTTTTTTTTTAATATAAGCTAATGTATGTCATTTCTCAGCAATGTTTCCTTGGACCACCCAGACTGAATAGCACCACCCTAAACCTTACATCATTCTGTTTCCTTTTTATTTTATAAGTTGCTTCCTATCTTTCCATGATTACTGAAGTTATTTTATTTATTTACTTAGCAAATGTTTGTTTATGTGATAAGGAATATTTTCAGTCTTGATCACTAGTCTCCTGTTATCTATATTGTTTAGTACTGTATAAAATGTTTATGTCCATTTTTTAGGATTTGCATAATTTTTCAAAGTATGTGTGTGAGACAGAGAAAGAGAAGTTTCTAGCAGATAGTAAATGATCAGTAAGTCCTCTTACAGATAAAAGTTTATTAAAATTTATGTCTGTTTGCTTTTTTATAATGTGTGATTGATCAGTCATATATGCATCTTACTTACCTGGAGTCACTGACTGAAATGCAACCCTGTTTCTTTTTTTCATGTTCAGGAAAATATGTCAGAAAGTATCACAGAGTATTTGCAGAGATTTTGTTTAGTATTGAAGATATGTTCTGTTAGGCAACTTAGTAGGTGCAAAATGTGAAATCTGTATCCAGAATGTATGCATTTGTTGCAATTTTATTCATTTATCTTTTGTGTATTTGATATGATGGGATAAAAACACATTGTATATATAAAGGCTTTATTGATAGTTACAAAACTTGGAAGCACAAACTGGTACATCTAGACAATGAGCTATATTATTCAGCCCTAAAAAAATATTGAGCTCAGGGCATGAAAAGACAGGGAGGAATATGAAATGTATGTTACTAAGTGAAAGATGTCAATCTGAAAAGGCTACATATTATATTATTCCAATTGTATGACATTCTAGAAAAAGCAAAATTATGGTAACAGTAAAAAGATCAGGAGCTGGTGGAGGAGAGGAATGAATAGGCAGAGCACGTAGGATTTTTATGGTGATGCAAATACTCTTGTGATACCGTAATGATGAATACCATCATCACACTTACCTGAACACATAGAATGTACAGTACCAACAGTAATGTTAACTGTAGACTTTGCATGGTAACTGTATCAGTGTAGCTTCATAATTATAAAACAATGCATTATTTTTATGGGGAATGCTAACAGGTGGCAGCTACGAATGTGTGGGGGCTGAAGGTATTAGGAAATCTCTGTATTTCATCCCCTCCACATATTTGTGAACCTAAAATTCCTAAAATAAAAACACACCTTAGTTTAAAGGAAATTTTTTACAAGACATGTGCAAGTTATAAAAAATTTGTATAGTAGTTGAGGTAATTGTTTAGTTTATTTTAATATATAAACTTTACTCCTGGCTCAAGTGACAATTTCAGGAGGTGAAGTTTTTCACTTTTCCTTCATTTATTTTCTTAATTAAATCATATCTTCTTTCTCCTATTTATTCATTCAGGAAACAGCTAGGTACTGAGCCAAGACTATGGAGCTCATTGTCATGCTTTCATACCTCCTGCTACTAGAAAAAGGATTGTTACATGTATCCATAAATAGATACTATTTTATTAAAAAGAATTGTGCAGGTTAGAGGAAAGCATTTTTAGCTGTATAGTTTCATAGTCTTAAAGTGAGGCCAGTTGTTTCTTTGCAATAGCTGGAATTGTGGTATAGGAAGAGGCTGATTATTTGTGAAGCCATCTGCTGATGAATCAGCCAACTGATTGCCAGAAGCATAAGGATAGACTGCCCTTAAGATGTGTTTTAGCTCCAGTAGTTGCATACACTAGTGATCATTTATACTGTAGTTTTTTCCCCTAAAAGCTAATAATTTGAGCGAACTAGTTCTTTCCCTTGGGTTATGTGATGCATTATTTCTAAATTCTATTGTGATGTTATTATATGTCGGCTACCCTATTGTTGCCTGTCTCACAGCTCTAGCGTTATAATACTTAAGGTCATTTAGACTATTTTTGCCATCAAGGCTCAATTGAAATTATAAGTAAATGGAAGCAAATTTTCTGATATAAACAGGAGAGCAGTACAATATACGTAATGTTGAAAATTAGAAGTATAGTCAAGCTGTGTGCACTGTTGAACATCTGTAGAGTTTTAATTTTTCTTTTTTATTTAAGTGTTACATATGAAATTTTTAGTTCACTGGGTCCTGAAATGAGTTCTGATCTAACAGAGGAGTCCATTTTAAAAGCTAATTATAGCTACCAAGAACATGGAAATTAGAGTGTTATGTTAGGCCAGTGTTTACTTTCCATCTGACCTCCAAATGTCAGAACTTCAAATTTTTTTCAAGAGCGTCTAAAGAGAAGCCTAAGTAACAAGTATATAAAGAATATGAACTGGACAGCTGAACAGAGGGAATAATTAGGATTTACTAGCAAGATTTAATGATAGCAAAGGTTAAACAATTTCTCATCTCCTTTTACTGGTGATTTCCAGATTATTCTCACCTCTAGATTTGTAGCAGCTCCAGAAATATTCATTAATGCTATAAAAATATCTTGTCAGATACTCACTAGAGGTGAATACAGAGATGAACAAATGTTTTTGTGTTTCAGCTCTGAACTGACTTGGAATGATAACCCAGTGTCCTTCTCCCAGTCTAGAGTAATGACAAGTTCCTGTTTGGTTGGGTATTACTCTATACATATCTCAATCATTGCATCTACTGATCAGCTTTTCTAAGGACCTAGTTCTTGTGACAAAGTATTTCATCTTTGTTGTACCCAAAATGCTCCAAGTACCTGGGTTCTCAATAAATGTTTACTGAAAGAAGGCAGGGAGGTCGAGGGAGATAAACTTTTCCTGCCTTCATAAAAGTTCACCAACTAGAAACTTAATCATATAGTAATAGTGAAAAATCAACAGTGCAATAAATTGTAGTTTAAATTATAGTAGAGGAGGTGTTTGAACAAAGTATTGTAGGGCACATAGAAAAGGCTGAGTTACTGGGGCCTCCCTGGTGGCACAAGGGGTTAAGTCGCAGCACTATGAAGCTATCCAGAGCCACTGCAGCAGAAGTTCAATGCTCAGTCAGGAAGCTTCCCACATGGCGTAGCAGACCCCTCCTGTCTGGCCCGCTGCTCCCCTCAACAGTGTATTTCAGTCAGTCTGCCTGTTCTGCTCCCCACTCTGTCACTGGTGAATCTTCTCACACCCCTCCCCCCCCCCACACACCTCTGGCCTACACGCCAGCTTGTGTGCATAAATAAATCTTAAAAAAGAAAAAAAAGAAAAGGCTGGCTTTCTCTGTCATGGGGAAAGACTTAAAAGAAAGACAAGTTTTGTTAGTTTTGTGCTTTGTCATACTCTGGGATTTCTTCCATTATGAAATTAATCAGCACAGTGATAACTTTGTATTTTGTCTGTCTGCATATCTAAGATTGTAAGCTTTTAAGATTAAGTTATTACAGTGTTAGAAAAGATAGGATTGCTGGTGTGGGAAATGAAAGAAATTTGAATTTTGTTTTAGTTATATTGTTAAGCATTTTAAATGAAGCAAAGAAAATTGTATTCATTTCTCAGTACTAGAAAGACTTTAATATTTCTAATTCTCAAGTTTTACTATTTATAATTTTCATGTAAGTTTTACTATTTATAATTAAAACCCAACACACACATTTATTTAGTGTTTTATTGATTTTTCAGAATTTGTATGACATGATTAGTACTCTAAGTGTGTTTAATTTGTTAAATTCAAGCCTAAGTCTTATGTACACATATTAACTATATATTTCATGATCAGTGGAGCAGCATATGCCATACTGTCTAATCCATGAAACCTTATAAGTTTTTGGCTAATCTTCTAATCTCTTAAGTTCCGTATTAGATAAAATTCTTCTGTTATGTCCAATAGTATATATAGTAGTACCTGGAGTAAATCGAACTACTGTCTTTGAATTCAAAGAATTCCAGTATTACTTAATTTGAAAAATACTACTTTCCCAATAGCATCTCATCTGTAGAATTCTCCTGCCTGCTAACTGAAGATCCCCAAAACCGTCAGTATGACAGAATCTCAAAGCCTGTTAGTGAAAATATTCATACTTCATTCATAGGACCTCTCATTTGAATTGTATTTGCACATTTGAATCTAGCTGCAATATATTTGGGTTGTTTTCAAGGCCTTGAAGGAAGTAGTGAGGTTATTACAATGAAAAATGACTATTGATAAGAAGAAAGAAGACAGAAAGAAACATGAAGAACGTGACCCTTTTCTGAGAAAGTCTCAGAAAAGTAGAACTAGATAGTATTGAGAGAGATATATCCATATTCTTTAATAAATTATTAGGATCACAATTTTTACAGGATAGCTTAATAATTATGGCAGTAGTACAGATCATGAGCCACTAATAGTTAAAATTAATGTTCAATGTTTTGCATGTAAAGGGTGCTTAAATATGAAATATATTTTAAAAGGCTTTCATCCAAAATGTAAATAAGAACTGGTATTGGTACTTTTTAATGCACTGGTGGCAAAGTTTTTCTTTAAAGGGCCAGAAAGTAAATATTTTAGGCTTTATAAGACATGTGATTTCTGTCACAGCTGCTCTAGCTCGCTGTGGTAATACATAAGTTTTGTCTGTATTCCAGTAAAACTTTTCACAAAATTAGGCAGAAGACCAAGTCGCCAGTCCTGACTTTAAGGAAAAAACTTTCAGTTCATTGAAAACTTGAATTTCTGTAATAATTTCTGTCACTATGAGAACAAATACCAAACTAAACAAAGCTTTATGTCTCCAACTTAAAAACAGAGAAATGACGGCAGGGAGGGCTGAGTGGCTTGTTTTAGCCACTTTTTTTTTTTTTTAAATAAAAAAGCATGGTATAAGATATAATATAAAATTTACCATGTTAACTACTTTTAGGTATACAATTCAGTGACAGTAATTCATTCACAGTGTGTAAATGATATTACTGTCTCTACAACATTCTCATCATCCCAATGGAAACTTTGTACAAATTTTTTTTAAAGATTTATTTATTTATGCATAAAAGCTGGGGTAAAAGGCCAGAGGCGTGGAGTGGCGAGAGGGTTCCCAGAGACAGAGTGGGGGGCAGCACAAGCAGAGTGACGGAAATAAACTGCTGAGGGGAGCAGCAGGTGAGGCAAGACAGGTCTGCCCCACCATGTGGGAATCTCCCCAGCTGGGGGTCGAACTTGCCTACAGCTCCACTGTGCAGTGCTTAACTGCTGCACCACAAGGGAGGCCCAACTTTGTACAAATTAAATAGTAACTTCCCATTAGTCTTTCCCCCAACCCCTTCTTAACTGTCTGTATGAAATTGTCATTTTAGTGTTATTTGTAAGTAGAGTCTTTTTGTATCTAAGTTATTTTGCTTAGCAGAATGTGCTCCAGAATCATTCAGTTTATGTCTGAATAATATTATATGTACATAAGCATAATTTGTTTATTCATCTGTAGATGAGCACTGGGTTGCTTTCACCTTTTAACTTTTGTGACTAGTGCTGCAGTGAACATTGGTGTGCAAGTTTCTGTGCTCATACTTTTTAATTCTTTTGATTGTATAGCCAAGAGTGGTATTGCTGAATGATATAGAAATTCCTTTTCGTGTTTTGAGAAACTGCGGTGGCTTTATCTCTTTATATCCCCACCATAAAGGCATCGGATTCTACATACTCCACACTTTGCCAACATATATTTTCATTTTTTGATAATAGCCATCCTAGTGGTTGCGAAATAGTATCTATCATTTTGATTTGGATTTCCTTAATGATTAATATTCTGGATATTAATCCCGTATCCCTCTTGATCATGTCCATTGATGCACAGAAGTTTTAAATTCTTCTGAAGTCCCTTATCTGTTTTTTCCTTTGTTACCTATGCTTTTGGCATCATCTTTAAGAAGCCTTTACCAAATACAAGGTCATGCACATTTTCCTTTTTTGTTCTAAGCGTCTTAGACTGTTTTACTTTCTGTGTTTAAGAACTTGATCCATTTTGAATTAACTTTTGTACATTGTATTAGATCAGAGTCCCAACTTTTTTTCTTTTGCATGTGGATATCCAGTTTTCCCAGCACTGTTTGTTGAAAAGACTATTTTTCCCATTAACTAGTATGGGTACTCTTGTCAAATATCAATAAACCATATATGTAAAGTTTTATTTCCAGACTTTCTATTCTCTTAGTGTATATGTGGCCTATCCTCTTAGTGTATATGTATCGGTATTTATGCTAGCATCACTCTATTTTGATTATTGTAGGTTTGTGGAAAGTTTTAAAACCAGAAAATGTGAGTTCTTCAACTTTGCTTTCTTTTTTTTTTTTTTTTTAAAGATTTTTTATTTTATTTATACATGCAAGCTGGGGTACAGGCCAGAGGCGTGGGGCGGTGAGAGGGTTCAACAGAGACAGAGTGGGGAGCAGAACAGGCAGATCAGAAGTACACTGCTGAGGGGAGCAGCGGGCGAGGTAGGAGAGGTCTGCCGCACCATGTGGGATTCTCCCCGGCCGGGCGTCGAACTCGTGTTGCCTGCCGACAGCTCCACAGCACAGCGCTCAACCGCTGCGCCACCCGGGAGGCCCCAACTTTGCTTTTCTTTATGAAGATGATTTTGGCTGTGTGAGCGCCCTTGAGATTCTCTATGAATTTTTTGATACATTTTTCTATTTCTTCAAACAGTGCTGTTGGGAATTTGATGAAGAATGCATTGAATCTTTAGATTACTTTGGGTGGCCTTGTCATCCTAACAGTATTAAACCTTCAGATTCATAATGACAAAGGTCCTTACATTTACATTTATTTATGGCATTCAAAATAGTCAGCAATGTTTTGTATTTTTCAGTGTACAAATCTTGGGCCATCGTACTATGTATATCCCTAAGTATTCTTCTGGTGCTGTTATAAATGGATTTTTCCCTTTAATTTCCTTTTTGGACTGTTCTTTACTGATAAATAGAAACATGACTGATGTTTGACTTAATATTATGCCCTGTCACTTTTCTAAATTCCTTTTGACAGATTGATTTTACTTCTACTACAATTTTGGTGCCTTTAATTTTTCTTTCTTGCCTAATCAGTCTAAGACTTCCAATATTATGTGAAATAGAGAGGGTGAAAACAGATGTTATTGTCCTGTTCCCAATTTTAGGGCTAAAAGTTTTGGTCTTTAATCATTGAGTATGATGTTAACTCTGGACTTTTTAATATTTGTCCTTTATTATGTTCAGGAAGTTCCCTCCTATTCCTAGTTTACTGTTTTTATCATGAAAGGGTTTTGAATTTCTTTAAATGCTTTTTCTGCATTAGTTGAGATTATCATGTGAGTTTCTTCTTTTTATGCATCCTATTGATATAGTCTCTTACTGTGACGTTTGTATGGTGAACCATCCTTTCATCCTTGCAATGTGAGATACCAACCAGTTTGGAAGGCAGGAGTTGGGTATGGACTGAAAAGAAGATCAGCTAAAAGTCCATTGAAAGTGCACTTAGGTGGAATGTAAACCAGGAAGCAATCTCGATTCACCTTTAAAAACTTAAAAACTGAGAGGTTTCTTTATTTACAGTTTATAGTTCTGTGATATATTACATCTTTACATTTAATTATGCAAATAGATGTTACCATCATGAAAAGAGTAAACTGGTGGAAAAGGGACAACTTCAACAAAAATTCCTGTTATTATTTCTGAAAATAATCAAGTGAGTGTATTGGACTGTGTATGACTTTTTAAGACATTGTACATAAGTCAAGGATGAAGCAAATCACCCCACATTGCTCAGTAGCGTAAAACAACAGTGATCTTTATTCTTGCTCGTGAATCTGTTCTGCTTGATTTTAGATGGTATTCTCAGGGCCTTTCTTCAAGTTGTGTTAAGTCTTTCATTATTCTTCATGTCTCTCATTCTCACTGAACCAATAGTAGCCAGAACATGTTCTTTTTTTCAGTAATGCAGAGATGCAAGAAAGCAAGCCCAATCGCCCACGCTCATTTTACCTTCTGCTTGCATCACAGCTACAGACGTTATCCCATTTGCCAAAGCCAGTCATGTGATAGAGCCAAGAGTTCTAGAGTGGGAAAGTATATCCTGCCTTTAGTTAGAAGACTTGCAGAGTCACAGGACAAAGGTTTCTGGTTGTACTTGAGCATACAAGAAGGCCATGCAACTGAAATCCTCATAAAAGTCAATGATTTTCCATACCGGTCAGACTTGATATCCCCCTTGTGACCTGAAATCTGTTTCTTTGAGAAAATGTGAGAATTTTAAATCTGTTACCCATTAAATTTGTTGCTTTAGAATTGAATATGCATGAAATAAAAAAACATTTTTAATTTTATGAGTGGGCCATCAGTCGTATTTATGTCATAATTTTTATATTAAAATATTCCTTTGTGAATACTTTGAGCATAGGCATAGGTTATATGTTTATTGTCTGATAGATTTCTTACGAGTCTCAACTGATAGCCTCAGGGACTTATTTGGCAGAAAATACTAGAAAGAGAGCAAGCAATGGAAATGAACATTTAGAGCCCCATATGCTGGGTACTGTGAAATACTACATCTATATCTTATTTCATCTCTTCTTTTTTTTTTCTTTTTCTAGATAGGATATCTAAAGGGCAGGAAAATGTATATTTTCTAGGAGCCACTTAGAAAGCACAAGTTTTTAACTCAGAAAAATGTATTCCAAAACATGTTTTCTTGAGTAATCCAGAAACTGCAAGAAACAAGACTTTTTATCTATCTTTTCCAAACCATTTATAAATTAGACATTTATTTCTATATTAATGTCAATGTTTAAACTGAGGTTAATATACTATATAACCTTTTACTTAACGATTATAGACTTTATTGCTGTGTTCAAAGCCTTTCAGGAGTTTCATGAATGTTGTCCACCTACTTAATTACCTAATAATTTCCTTTTTGATGAACTCGTAAGTGGAATTTGTGGAGTAACTTTACTGATAAGAATTTGGTACACAAGTTGTTTCCGGGATTTTGTGGACTGCATTTATTTAGTCAAGGGTAAATGTTGAATGCACTTAAGTTTGGTGAATAAATACTAAACTAAAATTATCTAAATGTGTGTTTTTCTGAATATCTTTCTTCAGGATGATGTAACTTTGCCAAAGACTTAGAAGCTAAGCAGAAAATGAGCTTAACATCTTGGTTTTTGGTGAGCAGTGGAGGCACTCGCCACAGGCTGCCACGAGAAATGATTTTTGTTGGAAGAGATGACTGTGAGCTCATGTTGCAGGTAATTGCATCAGCCTTCCATCTGTTTCTGCTCAACACCTGAAACTGGTATAAATTTTTTTTCTTCACTTTGAAAAGTAACAGCACTTAGATTTGAATTTTCTGGCTCTGCCTCTTGGAGTTCTAGCTACTGGTATAGTTAATTTTCTCTCCCTTTAATTGTCTATAAATAAGCTTAAGTCTTGGGGACTTAATATAGTGTGAAAAATGAGATCTCAGTGCAGAGAGCTGAAATCAAAGTTTCACATGATGCACCTTTAAAATAAGACTTTTAAGTAATTCAGAAAATTAGCACAGCATGAAGTAAAATAGAATTTTAATTATGAATATTTAAGTGATCCAGAAATTAATTTCACTGCTTCCTTCAGCGGTGTTCATTAAGACACTTTCTAATAACACTGGTCAACAAGTTTTTACAAAAGTGATGTTACTGAAATAAAATTAGTCATTTCCTATCTGTATGTGCTCAGCATGAATATGACAGTCAAGTTCTAATTTTGGCTCTAGTTTTTTTTGTAATCTGCAATAAATTGTTGTTTATATCACTAAATACAGGCCAGTAGGCCTATAGTTAATACCTGTAAAAAATCAAGTCAGAGACTGCTTCTTAGATTTCTTTGCTTGTCTCTTGTACAGCTGTTCAGGAATAGAATAGATGGAAGACGGTTTCCATTGTGCAAAAGTACAGCCTTAAGACTCAGTTTCAAAGAGTCTAGAAATAGTCTCCATTCTTGTGGGTCATGCGTGATTTCTTAAGGCATTCATGAGGCTCTCAATATCGGAACAAAATACCAGAGTACTTTCCTTTCTGAAGAAAGGCTCTAAATGCTGGTGGCGCTTTTGATATCAAGTAATTGTGACATATTCTAGAAGATTCCATTGTTGGGGTCTTGATCCTAGCAATTCTGCCTTGTTCTTGAATAAGTCCAAATCACGAACCAGATCATTTAGTTCTTCAATTTTCATACTAATGAAGGACAGTGAAATATGTTATATAGAAGGTGGGTGACTTATTTTTATCTGTCCTTTGGGGCACTTGGCAAACAGTGTATCGATATTTATCAGTAGGATTGTGAAAATTTAATGGGGCTTTTGAAAATCTTTCAACTGTAGTATATTCTTTTTACTTCCCTCTACCCTCAGCTGTAGCATTTTTAAAAAATATTTTTAAATGGTGATGACATACAGTAACACAAATTTTTTTTCACTTTTTAGGCCCTTAGCATATGTATCTATGCATTTCTTTTTTCTTTTTGAGTTTTATTTATTGAGGTACTATTGTTTTACATCACGGTATATGTCTTAGGGGTCTAGGTTTACATCTCTACAATTGCATGTTTTTTTACCACACCCACCATGAAAGCCTTGGTATTGCTGTAATAAATCCTCCTCACCTCTTTGCTCCCACCCAACTACATCCCGATCTGTTAGTCTTAGTCATTGTCCTGTGGGTTCTACCCTCTACTGTTTTCACCCCCTCATTCTCCTTCTCCATCCCCCTGCCCTTCTGGATACCTCAGATCTGTGGTCAGCTTAAAAGGTTGTCTCTGTCTAGCCTTTTG
This sequence comes from Scalopus aquaticus, assembly GCA_004024925.1. Classification (NCBI taxonomy): domain Eukaryota; kingdom Metazoa; phylum Chordata; class Mammalia; order Eulipotyphla; family Talpidae; genus Scalopus; species Scalopus aquaticus. The sequence goes on from PVIJ01002012.1 coordinate 58,790, forward strand.
TTTGGTTTCTCTATATTCCGTATAGAAAAAAGCCATCCAGTATTTATCTGCCTCCTTCTGACTTATTTTACTTAGTATAATCCATTCCCAGCTCCATCCATGTTTCCACAAATGGCATGAGTTTATCTTTTTTGATTGTTGAGTTGTATTCCGTTGGGTATATATACACCACATCTTCTTGTCCCATTCATCTGTTTTGGGGCACTTAGGTTGTTTTGCATAGTTTAGCTAAAGTAAGTAGTGTTGGAATAAACATAGGAGTACCAGTTTCCTTTCAAATTAGTGATTTTGTGTTCTTTGGGTAGATACCTAGGAGTGGAATTGCTGGGTCCATGTGGAAAATCCATTGTTAGTCTTTTTTATTTTTAATATATATATTTTTATTGTTATTTATATCTTTTACATTTTGTATTCCCCTTGGGTAGCCCACCACCAATTCACCTGTGATCCATCTCTGTGGTCCCTTGTGTCCTTTTCTACTCCATTTTTGCCCTTATCGTCCCCCCTCCACCCCACTGAGTATCTCTCTCCTGTTACAAGGAACTCTCACAACTCAACAAAAACAAAGCCAATAATCCAGTCAAAAAATTTGCAGTAGAGCTAAAAAGGCACCTCTCCAAAGAAGAAAAGCAAATGGCCACCAGATACATGAAAAAATGTTCGACATCACTTATAATCAAGGAAATGCAAATCAAAACCACAATGAGATACCACCTCACACCTGTGAGGATGGCACACATTAACAATACAGGCAACAACAAATGCTGGAAAGGATGTGGAGAAAAAGGAACCCTTCTACACTGCTGGTGGAAATGTGAACTGGTCCAACCACTATGGAAAGCCATTTGGTGATTTCTCAAACTACTAAAAATAGAGCTTCCATCCAACCCAGCAATACCACTTTTTGGAATCTACCCAAAGGACACAAAACACTAATCCGAAAGGATACACGCACCCGTATGTTCATTGCGGCACTGTTCACAATAGCAAAGGTATGGAAGCAACCCAGATGTCCAAAAATAGATGATTGGATCAAGAAGATGTGGTACATATACACAATGGAATACTATTCAGCATTCAAAGAAGATAAACACATGCAATTTGCAGCGCCATGAATGGAATTAGAGGGGATCATACTCAGCGAAATAAGCCAGAAAGAAAGAGAAAAATATCGAATGGTTTCACTCATAACAGGACTATAAGGAAATGAAATAGGAGAGAGAAATTGTTAGTCTTTCGAAGAATCTCCGCACTTCTTTCCTAGGGGCTCCAATCTAGTTCCCAAAAGTGTAAGAGGGTTCCTATTTCTCCACATCCTTGCCAGCACTTGTTTCTAGGTTTTTCGATATGGCCTATTATCACAGGTATAGTTGGTATCTCTTTATGGTTTTGATTTGCATTTTCCTGATGATAAGTGTTTTTTCATATGTTTGTTGACCATCCAGCCTGTTTTCTTTGGAGAAGTGCCTGTTTAGCTCTTCTGCCCATGTTTTGATTGGGTTGTTTTCTCTTCGTTGAATTTATAAGCACCTTGTAGATCTTTAGTGTCAGTCCTTTACCAGATGTCTGGTATGCAAATATCTTCTCATCTTCAATACTCTTTGTTTCAATTATTGTCTCTTTGCTGTATGGAAGCCTTTCAGTTTGATGTAATCACAAGTGTTTTCTCCTTATTTTCCTAGCTTCTGGAGACAAGTTCTCATAGCTGTTTGTGAAATTTATGTCATGGAGTATTTTGTCTACATTTTCTTCTATATATTTTATGGTTTCAAGTCTTATATCCAAGTCTTTCATCCATTTTGAGTTGATTTTCATGTATGGTGTGAGATAATGGTCTAATTCCATCCTTTTGCATGTGGCAGTTGGAGGCTTTCCTTGTCCCCTGTATGTGCTTTACTCCTTTGTCATGTTAGTTTTTCCATAAATGTGTGGTTTTATTCCTGTATTTTGCATTGGTCTGTGGGTCTGTTCTTGCCCCAGTATCATGGTCTTTTAATTATTACGGCTTTATATTAATAGTTTATAGTATCAAGTTCAGAAGTGTGATACCTACATTTTTCCTTTTTTAGTCCGGAGAGCTTTGGCTTTTGGAGTTTTTTGTTTTTGTGATTCCATATGAATTTTAGTAATCTTTGTTCTAAGTCTTTGAAGAATGCCTTTGGGATTTTTATGGGGATGACTGAATTTATAAATTGCTTTGGATAGGGTAGTAATTTTGACAGTTGATTCTTCCAGTCCATAAACAGGGTATATCTTTACATTTTATTTTATATTCTGTTTCTCTTAACAAGGTTTTCCTTGTAAAGGTCCTTCACCTCTTTTGTTAGGTTTATTCCCAGGTATTTAATTTTTTTACGTGAGATTGTAAATGGGATGGCTTTCTTGGTTTTTTCCTCTAGTTCATTATTTGTGTGTAGGAAGGCAGATGATTTTTGTGTGTTGATTTTGTATCCTACTACTTTGTTGAATGTTTTGTTATTTCGATTAGTTTTCTCTGGAGTGTTTGGTGGTACTCTATGTATTCTGTCATATCATCCACAAATAATGGTAGCTTTATTTTTTTATTCCCTAGTTTGTATTCCTTTTATGGCTTTCTCACCCCTATTTGCTCTAGCTAGGACTTTTAATATTATATTGAATAGTAGTGGTGAGAGTGGACATCCTTTTCTTGCCCAGATCTTAGTGGATAGGCCTTCAGTTTTTCACAATTACAAATGATACTAACTGTGGGTTTTTCTTATGTGGCTTTTATTATGTTACGATACGTTCTGTTTATCCCTAGTTTTCATCATAAATGGATGCTGAAACTTACTAAATGCTTTCTCAGCATCTATTGATATAATCAGATGTTTCTTTTTTCTTTTTTGTTCATGTGGTGTTTTATACTGATTAATTTTTTGAACCATCCTTGTTTTCCTGGTATAAATCCCACTTTGTATAGCATCTTTTTAATGCATTGTCGGGTCTGTTAAGATATTTTGAGGATTTTTGTATATGTGTTCATTACAGATATTGGTCCTTTTTTTTTTGTCTTTGCATTGTCTTCGTTTTGTTTTTCCATTAGTGTGATGTTGCCCTCATAAAAAGTTTTTGAAAGAGTTCCTACTTAATTGATTGTTTGAAAGAGTGAGGAGGATAGGTAGTAGTCCATCTTTATGTTTGGTAGAATTCCCTTGTGAAGCCATTTTGTCCTGAACTTTTGTTTTTTGGGCATAGTTTTGATTACTCTTTCAGTTTCTGTGCTTGTAATTGGTTTGTTCAGGTTTTTTGCTTCTTACTCAGTCTTGGATGATTGTGTAATTCTAATTATCTGTCCATTTTTATCTAGTTTGTTGAATTTGTTTGCATCTGAATATTTATAGTAATCTCTTATCCTCTGAATTCCTTCAGTGTTATAAGTTCACTTTAATTTTTGATTGTATTTATTTAAGTTTTCTACCTCTTTTTCTTAGTGAGCCTAGCTAGGTTTGTCTATTTTATTTTTTCAGAGTCAGCTTTTGGTTTCATTATCTTTTGAACTGCCTTCTGAGTTTTATTTATTAGGTTGTTGGAAAAGTCATGACATATTTTTGCTTGAAAAACAGAAAAAATATGTCATGATTTTGCTGACAACCCAACAGGTTATTTCTCCTCTGCCTTTTATAATTTCATCCTTTTTCTTAACTAGTCCATGCTACTGGTCTTTTTTTTTTTTTCTTTTTTTTTTTTCCCCCTCCTTTTTCTAGCTTCTTGAGATGAGAGGTAAAGTTGTTTGTCTGGGTTCTCTCTAGTTTCTTACTGTGCATCTATATTGCTGTATACATCCCTCTTAGAACTGTTTTAACTGTGTCCCATACATTCTGAAAAGTTGTGTACCTGTTATCATTTACCTCCGGGTTATTTTTTTTTTAATTCATCTTTGCCTTCCTTATTAACCCAGTGGTGATTCAGCAGTGTATTAATCAGTCTCCATGCATTAAAGCTTTGTTTTCTTTTGTAGTTGATTGGTTGTTCAGTACCTTTATGGTCAGAGAAGATACTTGGTTTGATTTCTATGTTCATGAATTTGTGACCCAGTGTGTGGTCAGTCCTGAAGAATGACCCATGTGCACTTGAGAAAAATGTGTGTTCTTTTTTTCAGTGTAGTACCCCGTAAATACCTGTTTGACACTTGTGGATTACTTCTTTGTTCAGGGTCACTGTGTCCTTATTTATTTATTGATTCATTGATCTGTCCATTGGTGAGAGTGGACATTGAAATCTACAACCACATATTTATTTTCTCTAATGTCTGTTTTCAAATTTGATAGTAAATGTCTGATTTATTTTGGTGTACCTTCATTTACCTGAGTATATATTGATGAGTTCTATGTCTTCCTGTGTATTGTTTCCTTGAGCATTTATAATGTCCATCCCTGCCCTTTGTTGCTTTTTTGAAGCTGGAATTCTTTTTTATCTGATATATAATTCTTGCTGTTCCTGCCTTCCTCTGAGTGCCATTTGCATGCAGGATTCTTTTCCATCCCTTTTCTTTCAGTCTGTGCTTACGGTTGGTATTTAGGTGTGTTTCCTTTGAGTTGGTGAGTTCAGACCATTTACATTTAAACTAATTACTGGTCAACAAATTTTTACACAAGTCACGTTACTGAAATAAAATTAGTCATTTCCTATCAATTTGTATGGGCTCAACACGAATGTGACAGTCAAATTCTAACTTTGGCTCTAGTTTGGTTTTTTTTGTAATCTGCAATAAATGGATGTTTAATCACAAAATGCATGCCAATAGTGATAGGCCTACAGTTAATACCTGTAAAAAAATCAAGTCATAGCCTACTTGTTAGATTTCTTTGCTTGTTTCTTATATTAGCTGTTCAGGAGCATCTCTGGGGAGTGTCCAGCAGGGGACACAGCAGGGGAGTCAGCCAGCATTGTAGTGGGCCATTTTCCCTGGTATCTTTGTTCCATTGATGAGATATCTTGATGAAAATGTTCGCCATATTCATCACTAACCATACCACAGTTTTCAGGGAAGAAATCCAGATGGGAATGAAGGAAGTGGATCTTTATAGACATATTGCAGCCAAGATTCTGATACTGCATCAGCATGTCTTCTACTAGTTCCTTGTAGTTTTCTGCCCTAACATTCCCAAGAAAGTTTGTAGACACTAGGCAAAAAGCATTCCATACTTGTTTCGCATCACCCTGCAGCAAGTTGTTGAAGAGGTCATCTTTGAAGAGCTCTCGAATCTGAGGACCCACAAAAACTCCCTCTTTAATCTTTGCTTTGCTGAGTCGCGGAAATTTATCATGCAGGTATTGGAAAACTGGCAAGGTCTGGTCCATGAATTTCACGAAATTCTTCATCTTGATTCTAGCAGTTCTGCCTTGTTCTTAGATAAGTCCAAACCACGAACCAGGTCATTTAGTTCTTCCTGTGTTAGTCTTTGTGGGGTTGATGATGCATCACAATGAAAATCTGGATCACTGCATGCTGATGGAACAGGAGAAGAACAGGTCGGCTCACGCTTGTCCTCATCAGATGAATCAAAAGACTATTCTTTCTGCTGGAGGTTCTGGAATAGGAAGCCCCTCACCATGTGGAACTGGTCTCAATGCAGACAGAATGTTTGGGTAGACTATTCTGGACTTCTTTAGCTTCGTTATTCTGTCGGAAAGAGGAGAAACTACGCAGAAGTAACAGTCTTTTATGTGGTTGCTTGGCTCTCTCCACAACATGGGGGCTGCAAACGGCATTGATGGTCTTTTGCCATTTCACCACTGTGAAAGCTGTGTTGTACATGTAGCACAGCATCTATGCAGGGCCCAAGGCTTGTCTTAGTTACCAACCTTGCATCTGAAGTAAAGCTGATAAACCTTCTTTACTTGAGAAGTGATATTTTTCTTCTGGTTGGCAAATGTCACTTCCCCACAAATAGAGCAGAAATTGTCCATGTTATTAACGCACTTTCAAGGCATTACTGTTCTGTATTGTGCCTAAATGGATAAAATAATAACAGTTCTATGGAACAGTAGCTTCAACTGTCTCACACAAAGTGAAATATTTTCAATGCTCAACCTTTCCGTCAGGGCTTTCTATAGTGCACTGCTGATGTCAGCTTACTTCAGCAGCCACCTGGCAGTAGTATTTCATTGCATCAGAAAATGATGCAGTCAACTCTGGATAATGTGTGCGTAATGATATTCTGCAATGTGATGCAATATTACATCATTCTAGGTGATATATGATGTTGTTGCAATCCTACTGGATATATTTACATGGTGAAACATATAAAATGAATTATATGAATTATCTTCAAAACGAGAGCTAATAAAACATTTTTCAAGGTTATATTCATATTCAGCACACCAAGGTACTACAGATTAGGGCTTTTTTAAGTCAATAAGGATCTCACTGTTGACTAGTGTTATTGACATGTAAATGTCAATCATTGCTATCTTATTTCTCTAATATTTTTGTTGTTTTATATATATTTTACATCATTCTTCTTTTTTGTACACTGCATACTTTCTCTCTTCGGTGTAGTCCCTGTAAAATTCTCACCACCAATTCACCAGCGCACCTATCCAGTGTCCCTTTTGTTCTTCCCTCCCCTGTTTTGAGCCCTCTTCCTCCTCCTCCCCTGCAGAGTATCTCTGATTGATAGTTGCTTGTGTTAATTGTGTTTTTTAATTTATTATATTTATTTTTTTTACCTGGTCCTTATTTGGTTCCCCTGTATTTCTCCTGTAAGTGAAACCATCTGATATTTTTCTTTTTTCTTCTGGCTTATTTAACTGAGCATAATCCCTTCCAGCTCTATCCATGTTGCTGTGAAAGGCACAAGCTTATCTTTTTTGATTGCCAAATAGTTTTCCATTGTGTATCTATACCACATCTTCTTGACTCAGTCACCTATTTTTGGGTATTTGGGTTGTTTCCATATCTTAGCTATTTTGAATAGTGCTGCAATAAACATAGGGGTGCGGGTATCCTTTTGAATTAATGTTTTCATGTCCTTTGGGTAGATTCCTAGGAATGGTTTTGCTGGGTCATATGGAAACTCCATTTTTAGTAGTATAAGGAACCTCCACACAGCTTTCCATAGTGGTTGGATCAGTTTGCATTCCCTCTGCAGAATAAGAGAGATCCTTTTTTTCCACTTCCTCGCCAACATTTGCTGTTGCCTTTTTTTTTTTAAACAGGTGCCATTCTCACTGGTATGAGGTGGTATCTCATTGTGGTTTTGATTTGCATTCCCCTGATTATAAGTGATGTTGAACATTTTTTCATATACCTGTTGGCAATTTGCATTTCCTCTTTGGAGAAGTATCTTTTCAGTTCTTCTGCCCATTTTTTGACTGGACTCTGCTTTGTTTTTGTTGAGTTGTGTGACCTCTTTGTAGATTTTTGTGATCGGTCCCTTATCAGTAGTATTCTGTGCAAAAATCTTTTGGTGAATTGTTGGATTCTATTGGCTACGATTTTTTGAGGATTTTTGCATCAGTGTTTATTAGAGAGAGAATGTGCAGGATAGGCACTAGCTTGTTTCCAAATGTTTGGTAGAATTCATTTGTGAAGCCATCTGGTCTTGGGCTTTTGTTTTTGGGGAGAGTTTTGATTACTTTTCATTTTTGATGCTTATAATTGGTCTTTTTATGTGTTCTATTTCTTCTTTATCTAGCTTTGCATGATTATAATCAGTCTAGGAATTTATCCATCTCTTCTTGATTGTTGAACTTGTTTGCATATAACTTTCATAGTAATCTCTGATTATTCTTTTGATTTCTGCTGTGTCTGTTATAATTTCTCCTCTTTCATTTATGATCCTATGTATTTCTCTTGTCTCTTCTGGAATTCCTTTGGCTCTTATATTTCCTATCTCATGGTGGCAGATAATGCTTGAAGTGTTTCTTCTGTTTCCTTGTTTCTCTTTCCTTTTCTTCTTACCTCTTGTTCACCTTTGAGATCACTGCATTGATTCATTCTTCTATTTGATTTATTCTATTTACATGGCTTTCTCTTGCAATTCTATTTTTTCCTTCTTTAAAGGTTGAATTTCAATCTTTGTTGATTGTGTTTTTCACAGTATTCATTTCATTTTCAGAGTTTTCTTTGTGTTTTTATTCTTTAGCTTTCTTAACCATGACCATCTTGATTTCTATGTCTGAGAGGTATTGAAGGTTTTCCATGTCTTTGTGCTTTGGTCTGGGGTTTAGTTTTCTCTCTCTGGTATATTATTACTTTGAGGGTTTGATTTGCCATTTATATTTTTCTTTCTTCCCATTGTTTGTTTTGAGTTTGCCCTGCTGTACTTGGGGCTTTTGTTGTGTGTGAGTCCTTCTCTCCCACTGTTTTGGGTGTTTACTTGATGGTGGCACAGCTACTGGGGTCTTGTAGAATCTGGGGTGTGGTTCTAGACCCTTGCCTGAAGCCCTTTCAGGCCTTGATCTTGTGCCTGGGGCTTTGGTTCAAGAGGCATGTCACTGGGTCTTAACCTAGCATGGAATCGGTGGCTCAGGGCCTGTTTCTTGTGCTAGGAGGGCAGAGGGTTGCTGAAGAACTCTGATATAGGGTGAGGCCTTTTGTGGCACAGACTGGTGCTTGAGTCTGCTCCTGAGGCACTGGTTGCTGAATATTGAATTGGATATACTTCTCAGGTGCAGCTGGGGGCCTGAATGGCCTGGACTAGCTCTTGTGTATGCTCCCAAGCTCAACTAGTTGCTGAGCACTGAATGGGATACACTTCTTGTGTTTAGCTAGGTGCCCATAGTGATGTGATGCTAACTAAGGTTTGTGGGGAGGGGAAGAATTCTATAATGCTATGATTAGTTCTCTTATAGTGGTTATGTCCTCCACTGCACCTTTTTTTGGCCACCTTCCTTAGGTGAGACTGGAAGGCTAGAAGAGACTGGTGCTGATATTTCCATTCTGCCATGTCAGTAAAGTGCTGTTAAAACTCACATTGGATGAGTTCTGGTAAAATTGTTTCTCTAGAGGGCAGGTAACAGGAAAGGAAAACAGACTGCTCTTGGTGTATTTCAGAATGGTTTCTTTTCCTCTCACCCTGATAGGACTAGAAAAATTTTCTCCTATTTATCTCTTTCCCATTTTAGATATTTCTGGCTTTAGTATGTAAGGTTCATATTGTAACCATCATTGAGTTTATATTCAGTGGGTCTGAAACTATCTCTTCTCATAACTAAAGTGATCATTCCTTGCAATAAATATCTCCATAGGCATACCATTAATCTTTCATGTGCTCCACCTGCAAACACTCATTAAGTCAGAGAAAGGAGGGATAGGCTTAGAGAGGGTGGAGACAAGGAGGAGAGGGTAAGGAAGCAGAAGAGAAAGAACTTTAAAAGGTGAAAGAGTCATAGCATCTGAAGAAAAACCAGAGTGTGAGAAAGAACTTTAAAAGAGTCAGCAATTTTCAAAAATCTGTTTGCCATTTTATTCTACTTTCTGACACTGTCTTTCCCTCAGGTTGGCTCTTCCATGAAATCCAGTTTTAAAACCCATGTTTTAAGTTAGAATAATTTTATGCAGGCATATACACATTGTATCCCTTTTCTCAAATCAGTAGACTCCTTATACAATTTATGTTAGGTTCTTAGTGTTTAAAGAAGAAAATCCCATAGGGTAATGTTTACAATAGGATACTTAAACCATGACAAAATTATAATTCACACAAATTCCACATAAGTTTTGAATTGTAAAAAAAAAAAAATTGTCACTTGATGCAGTCAACAATGTCAGCTGATACAATATTTCCCAAAAGTAGAAGAGTGAATTTGATAGAAAGACTGTCTTAAAATTTTGGCTGCTTTCTTCTTTGGAGAGTGATGCCAAACTTGTGTTATATAGCAACACAGTTTAAATATCTTTAATCCACTTTTACTTTGATATTGCCCTCTATTTACTTACTATCCTATTAACATAAAGTATCTAGTCAGTAATCTTTGTGTTTGTTATTTTAGTGTTTTCTTGTATTAACTTAAAAATTATTTTCAGTCTCGTAGTGTGGATAAGCAACATGCTGTAATCAATTATGATGCCTCTGCAGATGAACATTTGGTGAAAGATTTGGGCAGTCTAAACGGGGTAAGTTAAGTGTTTCATTTTTTTGTTTCATTTGAATATGTTTAGTATTATAATAAGACAAATCAGATTATATTTCCTGTTTATATTTTTTTCTTTTCAGTTTGCATTTTACTTTTAAAAGGCTTACTAGCAGCTAGCCCTTTGACTATCATACAGTATAATAGAAAAATAGCATATGTTCCCATGAACCTCTATAGGCTTATAGGAAATCAAACGTTTTTGGTTGTTATTATCTGTAATGATACCACACTGATAGGACAAGAAGTCTTTTTTTTTTTTTTTTTTTTTAGAAGGATTCTTTTTTTTTATTTTTTATTTATTTATTTATTTATTTATTTTTTTTTATTTATACATACAAGCTGGGGTACAGGCCAGAGGCGTGGGGCGGCGAGAGGGTTCACCAGAGACAGAGCGGGTAGCAGAACAGGCAGATCAGAAATACACTGCTGAGGGGAGCAGCGGGCGAGGCAGGAGAGGTCCGCCGTGCCATGTGGGATTCTCCCTGGCTGGGTGTCGAACTCGCGTCGCCGCTGCCGACAGCTCCACAGCGCAGCGCTTAACCGCTGCGCCACCAGGGAGGCCCAGGACAAGAAGTCTTAAAGAAAAAAGGCCTCTTTAAGACATGAAAGCCTGACCTCACTGAATCGCTGGACAGTGGAAAGCCACAGCAGTAAGAATGAAAAAAAACTCATGGGAGACAGAGAAGTGTGAGTTAACTTTAGAAAATAAAGGTGGGCGCTTAAGGTGGGTGCTTAGCTTGATGCCAGGTGGTTGTGAACCTTCTAGACAAGTTTACAAAGAAGGGAAACACATATGTTTACCTTAGCGGCAGATATGCTGTGTGATCTAAATACCAGTTTCATTTTCTTTGGATTCCTACTTGGAAGATAGTTTTGTGTGACTGTTACAGGGCAGGGAGAGGAGCACCCCAGAACCCCCACACCTGCCCTCTCTAAATAGGTTCTGCCATCTGCTGCATCAATATGAAACATACAGGACCTTTAGTGGAAAGAAACTTTAGTACAATTAGAAAAGACAGAGAAGACAAAGAATATAGTTTCTGATTGGCCCAAAGCAAGTCCCAAAAACCTACCTCAGTCTTAAACACCTTTTGGCAGGGACCCATAGCAAACGGTCAGAAACAGCCAGACAATTCTGGGAGTTAAAGAGCAAAATCAAAACCAAGATCAACGTTGCCATAGTCAGCCTTCCCACGGGTCTCTCACCCACAGTGCAGCTTCTTTATATGTCTCTCTTCTCCTTGTTCCTCTTCTGGCCTCCATCCTGCTTCCTTCCTTCTCATGTCTCTTCTGTGTCTCCTTCCTCTCTCTTCTCCAGCTTATCTCTCCTGCTCAGCTCCACCCTACCTTGGGTGGGGCAGGGAACCTGGAACACACCCTTTTTCCTGGGGAACCACCCTGTTACATAACTACAGTGAATTTTTTCCTGTAATTTTTCAATTCCCACATTAATAGGCTAAAAATATAAATATAAATAGAATTACAATGGGGATATATATCCTTTTATATTAAAGTATATGTGGAATTGTCACAGAGTAAGTGAATGCTTGAGTTTTCATTCTTAATTTTCTTATGGCTCTGCTAACATAAGCAAATATAGTGTTGTTCTGTTCATGCTGTTGTTGAAATTCTGAAAATTAAGCAATTTTGATTCCTAACTTCTCTTTGCTGAATTATTCTCTTCTCCACACCCACAAATGTTTCTCAAATCTCTTTATTTTGGCTGTTTTACAAACCTTGTATATAATCTGCTTTGACATATCTGTCACTCTACTGGATTATGACCTCCTGAGCTTTTACACCTACCTTTTGCTTCTGTATATCCAGTGCTTACTTCGAGAAATTTTAGAGAAAAATTTTAGTCTAGTTCTATTTGTGGACTATTCCTACCAATGTTACATTCTACTTATAAGCCTAGAAAGTTCCATGAGGACCACAATGCTGTCATTATTATGTTGGTAAATAATGAGAATTTTATAAGTGTTTTAACCCTTTAAAAGACTGTGATCAAATATAAAAATTATTTATTCTTGGTTGAAAAAAATCAGATGAATGATTAACTTGTTTCTAGACTCACCTTTCTTATAATTTGATTATATTCGATTTTATGAAATATAATAACTCATAGAGAACAACATCTGCATTTTGAACTAGAAATCAGAATCTGGATTTGCATCTCATTCTATAATTTACCAGGAGTATAACCTGAGGAGTATAACCTCTCTGAAATTGTATTTTCTCTCACATATTCATAGTTTCCAAAGTTCCATAGTAATGTAAGGAGTTAATGAATGTGAAGACTCGATATAAAATTTAGTTAACCAGCTTCAGTTTTAGAATAATGAAATTATAATTCCTGCTCTTTAGTATTGTTTTGAGCAATAAATATGACAACAATGCATTTGAGTATGAAGCTGCCATAGGACTCCAAAACATTCCACAGAGGACAAATGTACCATTACCCAAATGGATAATTGAAAATATGAAAATGGACTTTGGTAACCAAAGTCTGCATACTACCGGCTGTCATGCATTTCACTCATAGAACTTGTAGACTAAGTTCTTAATTTACATATTATAGAACTTTAAACTTTACCAGGTTAAAGGTAGTAATGTTAGAAATAAGGGGACACAGTGTGGTGGATATAAGCCCAGTCTGAGTGCTTTCCAGTAATGTTAACTTTGGACAAATTATTTTCCTGTCCCTCAGTTTTTTAAATAGAAATAGTAAAATTGTACTCCTCTCAGAATGTTGTGAAGCTCTAAATAAGTTAATAATTTAAGATGCTTAAAACAGTAGAGAGTGAAGATTTAAGAAGTGCTAGTTATTGTTGTTATGGTAAGAAAAGTAGTTAAAACAAGGTTAGCATCATTTGGCCTACATATGATTCAATAAATACATTATTACTTTTTTTTTAAAAGCACTTCGCCACTAAATTCAGCTTGTACAACTACCTGTGACTACTACTTTTACTCCTGAGGGATCTAGATCTACACTTGTTACTGCTACCAGAAATGAGGTTATACTTTTGGGGGAGGCTGGAACTGGTTCTGTAGCTTATGTCATAGTGGGTGCTTTCCCTGTAAGCCCCTCAAAATTCATTTTCTCTTGTTTGACTTCAGTTCATCCTGCTTCCTCCCTTTGCTGGAGCTCCTGTCCTTCTGAGAGTCAGCATAGCCTCTGCTTAACCACTCTCAAGCCATTCCAACTCTGCTTTTTGTTTGTAGCTTGCCCTCTCAGTTCCCTGTGTTCCGGTTCCTGCTCTGTTCTCTTTTCTCACTGGAGTTCCAACTAGCTGCAGACCAGTGTGGCATAGAGTGGAAGAAGGCTTAAAGTGAATGGTTAGGAAAAAAGGGGAGACTCATCACTGGCAATTTGTTTTGAAGTAGTTGTGCTCATAGCCGCTCTGCTCAAATATCTCCATATTATACAAAATGGCTATATAATTTTATATTACCATTTATGCGGTTTAGTTGATGTAAATTAAATATGTATTTATCTAGTTTGGTTAAATTCTGTGAAGTTAGTGGTTTGAGTGTGGTAGGTTGGGAAGCTGACCTGGTATGGAAACCCAAGATTCCTTATGTGGAGAGAACATGGCATTTATAGGTCAGAGACCTGAATTTGAACAGCAATTTCATTTCTGAATTCTCAGATTGATCATTGCTTCACTCTTCGTGCCTCATTACCCTCATCTGATGAAAATCAGATGGAGGTCAGTATCATCAAATAATGTTGACATAGGAAATGAAAACTATTTTTCATTCCACATTTAATACATTAAATTGCTTCATAATTGATTTGTTAAAATGGTTTTTTTCCTGTTGCTCTTTGAAATCTACTTTTGTATTTATATGAGGTATTTTATACCATCAGGAGACTTTTTCACCCCCAGATGTTTTCATTTGCATTTTTGTGAGCTGAAATTTTATGTTTGGCTCATCTATCCTGAGTGATTTTAGACATTAGGGAATATTTCTGTCACAAATGCCAGCATGCTAAATTTATATCTTATTTCATCTCTGAAAATACCTAGTACATATATTGAACACATAATTTTTAATTTTTAAAAGAGTTAAACTATCTTAAGCTTTATTTTTTAAATAAAGAAAAATTTAAGAAAAAATTTTGAGTATTTATATAGTATCTGCATTTTTGGCAGTCTAATATATAACATTGTTCTATCAATATATTCTATAAACCTAGCAAATTTAGTTCTTTAATTCCAATTAAAATTCCAAGGAAAAATAGATGCCATTTACTCCCTGTATTCAGTGGACCCTTAAAGTCTTTTTACAAACACTTTATAGAAATAAAGAAAAGGATAGTGAAACAACTTGAAATTTTTTCCCACATTTCCCTAGTTTTCCATGGTACATAATACACATAAAACACAAAATGGTTATTGATCTTTGAATGCCACTAATTTCTCATCACTGATCATGCATTCATCTGTGATATCTAATTTATTATGTTGATTCCAGATTTCAAATACACCTTTAGCTGGTTCTAGCTTTTTTCTAGTTCTTGCACTGTATTGTCAAACTGCATTATTTTTAAGACTTTGGCAGCTTAAAATTTTATTAAGAGGATCTTTTTTTTTCAATAATTGCAAAACACTTTATTTGTAGATTTATGAAACAAGTCAAATGGTTAGTACAGTAAATTCGTTTCTCCTTCATCTCTTTCCTTTTATTTACTTTTTAATGGTTACTTGCCTTGAGCATTGGTCCTCTTAGAAATTAAATCAAATAAGTGTTAAAACATAAACATCAATAAATTAAAAAATTCTGTCAAAATTTCTTTTAAAATACAGAGTTGTTCATGTTATTGTTGAATAATATTGTATGTATCTTACCGAATAACTAATTGGACATAAAAGATCATTTTCATTTTTTTCCCTGGAAACATACTCTTCTGTTATCAATTATTGCATTAAGAGAAGTCATTTAGGATTGACTTCATCTGCAAATATATTGGATATGCTTGCTTACTATAATTATCAGCTTTATCACTTGTTGTTATAGTCTAAAGTATAGCTGTCTTTTTGTATTCATATTATAATTATGAAATATCTTCCTGTCAGTTTTCTTCTTTTTGCCTTTATGTATGTTAAGTGAAAAATTCTAGTTCTTAAGTGTGCTTTTTGATAACTAAAAAGAAAACAAAACAGTTTCTCTTGTCTTCAGATGTCTTATATCTTCTTAGAAATATGGTGCAATATTTTGGACAAAACAGTAAGAAGTTTGATGCAACAGTGTTGATATTCATGATTGCATCATCCTTGTAGTTCTGTGCTTTTTACACTTCAGTAGCTACTACCATGTGTGGCTATTGAGCATTTGAATTGTGAGCAGTCTAAAAAAGTGCAAAATAAAAAATTGTAAAATATTTTATTAATTTTTATATTGATAATTTGTTGAAATACTACTATTGTGGATGTATAGGTTAAATTAAAAATACATTATTAAAACTAATTTTGCTTCTTTTTACTTTTTAATATGCCTACTAGAAAAATTAGTAGTATGTATATCACTAGCTTCTGTGACTTACAGTATATTTCTGTTGGATAGTGATATTCTAGGTAATTCCATTCTCATTATTTTGTTCAACATAATTAGAAATATTGAGGAGCAAAGATGAATTATGGGATGATGAAATAACAGAATATTTCAAGATATAGGAAAAATAGATAAACATTTCATAATATGTCTTAGATATACAAAAAGGTACGTTGAACTCATATGGCAGTTATAAAACAGGATGAGTCTTCTACATTTTTTTAAAGTAATTTTTCATTTCATTCTTTGGTAGAATTTAAGAATAAAAGTAATGAAATATCAGTCTTCACGAAAACTTGATATTGTTTCAAAAAGCTAAAATTGAGTCTAATGGATCCTGATGATGTATCGAGAGTTAATTGTCATTTAAAATTTGCCCGTTTGAGTTGGAGCAATGCTTTTTTTGGCATTATTTTTAGGAGCCTGAATTTGTTTTGCTGATCTTTGTATATTACTGTTAATACTGATATAGGGCTTAGAATATATTTATCAAACTATAAGATGCATGCTGTATTAACCACCATATAAAATATGTACTTTAGAGGGTTATGTGTATTTGCTTGTCTAAAATTTAATAATGCATACTTCATATATAACCTGTATCTTTTTTTTCTTGTAGACTTTTGTGAATGATGTAAGGATCCCAGAACAGACTTATATAACTTTGAAACTTGAAGATAAGCTGAGATTTGGATATGATATCCTTATGTGATTTTTGTGCATAAATTAAATTTATTCAAAAATCTTTACTCTGGTGTAAATTCACATTTTTTAAAACAACAATTCACTATATAGACATGCTTTCCCATACTAAAATACATATTTAGAAAAATACTTATTTTAGTTACTGTATTCCTTTGACTACTAGTCTAAAAATAATCCTAGAAAAGTTGGTAGTCTGAAAATTTTCCCCCCTCTCTCTGTATATAATTTTAGCAAAGATCTCCCTGCAGTGCTATTGCATATGTAATTTCGGTTTAAGAGTGTAATTGAACAAAGGACTGGGTAGTGTTTAATATTAGCCCAGCCTAAAGGTTTTTTGGGTTTTTTTTTTTTTGGAGGAGGTGATGGTGGATGATAATGGCACAAACTTTCTAGGAAGAATGTAAGAATTTAACCCTATCTTTTCTTCCATCCTTACTTATACTTCATTTTATGCCTCCCGTCTCTGTTGCCTATTTAATTCATGCTTTTGGTATCCTTTGTCTTCTGTGGCTCATACTTCCTGTTTAAGTACATTATGCATTCAGTGTATATTCAAAATTACTTTTGTTTGAAAAACAGGATTCTAAAAGTAGTTCAGGGACATGGGACATGACAGAAACCTCCTATCATTGATAGTATTCCATTGAAGAGAAGGGACAGATTGAAGAAGAATAAGTGTACTCTATTTGTATATGACAAAAAGCTGTGTAAAATGCACTTTATATTTAATTACAGTGTAATTTTATATAGGCATGTTTGAGGAATAACTTTTTAAGGGTTATAAGCCAATGTCAAGCCAGAACTACTAATTTAAACCCTCTGGTTAGACTGACTTAATTTTATATTTTAAAATAGCACGTAATATTGATTAATTTTCTGAGCATTATGCATACATCATCATTGGTCTATTACAGTGGTAAAAAACTTTAGTATTTAGGATGAAATTTTAAAAATTCTATATATTATTTTTACTTACAGTTAGTATACTAAACAGAAGTAATATACTTTATTGATATTAAAATTAAGATCAATGACTAGCAGTCTATAAATTTCTATACCTTAGAATGGAAAACTACCCAATTTAATTAAAATACCATAGAAATATAAAGAAGTAAGAAATAATATTTGTATGCCAAAAGAATTTTTTTCTAACTGGAAGAATAGCAAGTAGTGAAATACCCAGTTTTAAAAATGAGTATGGAATTCATGAAAGGTAATAATATGTGAAGTCATCAAGATAAATTTCATAAAGAACTATTAAATCTCCAGGTGACCAAAAATGTGTCAGATAAGGAAGCCTAAGTTCATTCATTTTGCAGTTATTTATTAGGAGTCTTAGTGCCAGACATGGTCCCCATGGTCTGGGGTTATAGTAGAGAATAAAGTAGACAACAGTATCTGTCTTCCTGGAACTAATATTTTACTGGGGTTGGAGAGATAGCACACGCTAAAGACATAATAGAGTGTGATAACTTCTATGGAGAAAAATATGTGAATGGGGTACATTTTTTAAAACAACAATTCACTATATAGACATGCTTTCCCATACTAAAATACATACTAAAATGCAGAGAATTTTAGGTGCTGAGTGAGAAGTTACAATTGAAAAAGGATATTTATAAAGACCTCCCTGAGAAGCATACACTGGAGCAAAGATGTAGAAAAAGTTAAGGAGCTGATGCTATAGATATCTGGAGAAATTGCTTTTCAAGTAGATAAAACAGTTTAAGTACAAAAGCTTTGAAGTTAGGAACATGTTTAGCATGTTTGAGAAATACTATGAAAAGTCAGTGTGACTGGAGCCAGTGAGAAATAGGAGGATATTAGCAAGAGTGGAGGTGGGAGGCCTAATTATATCAGTCCTAGTAGGCCATTATAAGGATTAACTTTTATTCTAAGTGAAATGTGGTGGTAGAGGTTTTGATTGGAGGAACGACATTGTAATGACTTGTTTAAAAAGACCCTCTGGCTGCTCTTCAGAGATAAGGGTGGTGGACTTCAGTGGGATTGAAAAGAAGGAATGCTGTTAACAGGCAGTACAATAGTCCTAAGTCGTTGAAAATGGAGCTATGTCTCAGTGTAAAAGGGAGATGATAAAAAATAATAGGCATCTTGGGGTATGTTTTTAAAATGGACCAATACTATATTGATTAGATTGGGTGTAAAGAAAGGGGAGGGTCCTGATGAATCCAAGATTTTGCAACTGATTTAAAAAATTAGAAAAACAGAGTCAACATTACCTGACAGAAAATTCTGTGGCTTAGCAGTTTTTGTAAAAAAAAAAAAATGAGAACAATCTCAGAAAACAAGCTTTTGCTTTAATTGAATTTTCTTTATTGTGATTCTGCTTTGTGTTTGATCTTTGCTGTCTTGATTAGTTTATTTCTTCTTGGTGAAAGCTGAGATCCTTCAATTGAGGCCTTTCTTTTCTAATATTAGTATTTAGTGCTATAAAATTTCCCCTAGGTACCACTTTAATAGCCAAATTACTTTGTAATTTTTCTTTGAGTCTTAGTTATTTGTTACTTATTTTTTATTTATTTTTATATGTTTGATATTTAGTTTCCAAAATACTTAAGAAAGTCCAGAGACTTTCTAATACTGATTTCTAGTTTAATTCCATTGTGGTCAGAGGACCTACGTTGTATGTCTAAAATCCTTTTAAATTTATTGGTAACTGTGGCCCAGGCTATATTTGGTGTTACTTACTAAACATTCCATGTTCACGTGAAGAGAATGTGCTTTCTGCTGTTTTTGGATGGAATGTTCTGTTAATGTCAGTTAGGCCAAGTTGGTTTGTAGTATGGTTTGCATCTTGTACTTTATTGGTTTGTCGTCTGCTTGTCTTATCAATCATTGAAAAGGTATTGAAATGTCAGACTACAGTTGGGGATTTGTCTATTTCTCCTTGCAGACATTTATACTTAATGTAATTTAAAAATCCTACTAAGCATATAAACATAACAGCATTATTTTGTCCTGTTGATGAATTGCTCCATTTTATCAGCATTGAATAACCTGCTTTATGTCCATGATAATATCCTTTGCTCTAGATTCTGATGTCTTGATATTGACAAACTGTTTCAACTTATTTTTTTTGAGTAGGGTTAACATGATCTGTCTTTTATATTCTTTAACTTATAACCTATATGTATCTTTCTGAACTGTAAATATTTTATTTTTAGGCATGTTACAAGTACCATACTATATTGTTATTAGTAAAAAGTCAATTATCTTTTAAAGAGATTTAAGTAGTAATAAAAGATCCTTAAACTTCTATGCTTATTTTACTGGGCATAATTTAAACTGGTGTAACTACCATTTAGTTCATACTTTGCATTCCTTTTATAGATACCTATTTTACTCTATTATTACTTTTTTTTCTGCCTAAACAGTTTCCTCTAACATTTCTTGCAGTACGGCTCTGCTAGTGATGAATTCTTTCAGAGTTTATATCTATAGGAAAGTATTATATCTTAATTACTTAAAGTTGTTGCTGGGTATAGAATTTTAGGTGACATTCCTTTAGTACATTAAAGATTTTGCTCCATTGTATACTTATTTTTTTAAAGAATTTTTTCTTTATTGTAAGATTTTTATTTTATTTTTACATAGAATTAGTGGCATGTAGGTCTGAGATGCAGGGGTGAGAGGATTCCCCAGAGACAGAATGTGGTGTAGAACAGGCAGATAGACTGAAATCCACTACAAAAGGGAACAGCAGAGGAGACAGAAGTCTGCTGCTCCATATGGATTAACTTCTTGGTTTGGGTTAGAACTCATGCCTTGGGGGTGATAGTCCTGAGTCTTAACCCCTAGGATGTCACCAGGGAGGCCCCTCTGCTCTATTCTTATGTTGTCTCCCTTTACCCTTTTACAAATTGGTTTTAAACAATTCAACTATGATATGCCATGGTGTAGTTTTCTTCATATTTCTTGTACTTGAGTTTGTTGAGGCCCTGGAATCTGTGTATTAATAGTTCTAATCAATTTAGGAAAAAATTTAGTATTCTGTGACTGTGTTTTCTGTCCTCCATACTTTTCCTTCAAGGACTTCAACTAAATGTAAATTAACCCTCTGCACTCGAGGCCTTTTTCGCGTGGGTGAACCAGCCACTCGAGACAATTTCAGCTATATTAGGGAAGCGTTTTACAGGCAATTTGAAATCATGTTTTACTCAAACAAACGTATACAAATAATAAAATTTCAACAATTTATTTTACACTGAATATAACAAAATCTGTTAAATATTACACTCTGTAATTAGTTTTTGTGTGATATTTAGTAAAACAATCCCCAAGATGCAGCCTCGGTTTGTCAGGACACGTATCACAGTGCTAAGCTGAGACTAACTAAGCTAAGCTAAGAGTTGGCTAAGGATGCAGGCCAAGCCTGGTCCATGAAAGTAATTGCCATAAGAATATCTTATCACACATCGGAAATAAACATATCGACTGCCAAACTGCTTGGGCGCCCTAGCGGCGCCACTTGAGTGTACACATTAATCCGCCGGGGCATATCGGCACTGCTCTAGTGGACGCTTTAAAACGCCGGGCACCGTAGTGGCGCTGCTCAAGTGCAAAGGGTTAACTGACATCATCTCTCAGTTTACTGATAGGCTAATTTTTAAAACATTATCCTCTCTGTTTCAGTTTTTATTGTTATTGCTAGGTTTTTAAGTTTACTAATCTTTCCTATGGCAGTATCTAATCTGTTGTTAACTTACCTAGTATAGTTTTCATATGCAAAAGTTCAGTTTGAATTTTGATTTTTTTATACCTTCCAAGTTTCTACTTAACTTTGTGAACAAATGGAATATGGTAATAAAAATTGTTTCAATGTCTTTATTGACATTAATGTCTGTGTACATTCTGGATTCATTTTGCATACATGGTGATTTTATTGTATGGCATACATTGTGAATTTGATTTTTTTTTTTTAGTTCCTATAAGAATACCTTTGAGCTTTGTTCTGTAACATAGGTTACTTGGAAACAGTTTTTATCTCTATAGATTTTGCTTTTAAGGTTTGTCAGCCTTCTTAAATTAGCTTAAATTAGCTGGGGCTCCTGGTACCCTACTACAGAGGCATGAGTTTTCTGTGTACTCTAAGAGTCAGCAAACTCAATGGCAAGTTTGTCTCTTAACTGATATTTGTAAATAAATATATGTTTATTTGCAAAAAAAGTTTTGTTGGAACACTGCCAGACCCAATCATTTACATATTGTTGCTGGTTTTGTGCTACTACAGTAAAATTGAATTGTTGCAACAGAAATCGTATAAACTGAAAAACTTCTGAAATATTTACTGTCTGGCTCTTTATAGGAAAAAAGATTGCTGATAACTGAATGGCTCATGACTCATGAGGTTTTCTTCTTTGCTGTTAGAACTAAACATTATTCCTAGCCCCGTGTGAGCCCTGGAAACAATTCCCTTTAATACTGTCAGATGTTTCTCGCCCTAGCCCTAGGTAGTAATTTTCTTACCTGCATGTGCAGATCAGTACTTAGCTGAATACTGATCTTACTGAGTAAGATTCTCTTATGATCTCTGGAATTCTCTTTCTGCACAGGTGTCTTCAGTACTCAGTCCTAAAGAGTCTGCCAGGTCTGCCTGAATTACCTCTTTTTGTAGAGTGACTGGTAGTGGAATGAATTGAAACAGTGATTGGACTCACCTTGATTTATTTCTCTTCACACAGGAATTACTGTCTTTTGTCACCTGATGTTGAATGTCGTGAAATGCATTGTTTACTTATTTTGTATATTTTTGGATTGTTTCAAATGGGAGTGTAACAACATCATAGTCATAAGCAAAAATCTAAGAATTTCAGTTTGGATGTTTGGGATACAAGTTGAATCTGGGGTAGAGGTACAGAGACAAAAGCTTGGGATTTTTCATTGTATAAATAATATTTAAAACCTTGAGGTAACTCAGAGAGTGCATATAGATTTGTGAGGTCCAAGGACTGAGCCTGCTATATTTCAATATAAAAAGAAGTAAAGGTCACTAATGAGCTAGGAGAAAAATCAGAGTATGGTATGATTTTCATGTATAGTGGAAAATGCTTTAAACATTACTTAAATATATTAATCCTAAATTCTCCCTCCTTACTGTTCCCCTTTATTTGAGACATTATAAATATTCAACCTTAATTTTTAAAAATGGAATTTGTATCTTTTCTCAAAGAAGTTGAGATTGGCCCACAAAATAATTGGGTTAATCATATTAGAAACAAGCTAAACATCATTGTCATACTTTACTTGAAAAGTCATTATTTATACATGGAAAACTGTATAAACTGCTATTTGTTTGGTAGCACAAATAATAAGTGCTAAAAAGATCAAGAAGAGAAAATAGGATAAACACAGTTAAAAGTGAAGGACTGTCCATTCAAATGATATTTCCTAATTAATATGTTTGATATCAACAAAACATACACATACTTCTCCAAATTTCAAAAATAGAGGGCATTTCTCAAATCTGAAAGAACTAAAGAAATTGGAATGAGCTATTAAAGAATAAAGTGATGGAAGGAAAGTTAAAATTGTTGCTTAAAACTTAACGTTCTTATGTAGTACAGTGACAAGATGGATAAAGAACTCTACAAGTTGGATAAGATAGTCCTCTATTATTATTTGTCATTATTATTTAAAATAATAATATTATTTTAAATAATATTATTATTTGAAATAAAATGACGTCCTGAGGGTATAGGCAAAATTAAGCTAATAGATAAAATTTTCCTGGTTTTTGGCATTAGCATTTTTAAATCTTTGGCATCTGCCTTGTTATTATAGTTGGAATCTGATTTAATATACTTGTATATGTCATTGTCATACATAATGAAATAAAGGGAAATTTCCCATATTCCTAGTTAGAAGATCCAAAAAGTAAGGTTTTTGGCTAACTTTAAGGAGAATTTTATAGAATAACCTGATAAATATGTATGTATTTGCATATGTATATCCATGTACATGTGTATAAAGTCCCACATACAAAATATAATTTAAAAATTAGTTTTCCCCGTTTTCATTTTATAAAATAATTTTAAGTATTCTCATTTATCTGACCATGTCTTAAGCACCATGAGTTACTATCAGTAATATAATTTTTCAGAGACCGTTGTCTGTCTGAATTGTTTTGAAATCTTAACACAGGAAATCTTCCAAGCAATTAAAACTCATTGACTAATATTTGGAAAATATTTTTCAATTTCTCACCTTTGTTCTACTACGTGGTTAGTTTCTCCCCAGTGAAACAACTTAGTTGCAATTTTTTTTAATGATTTTTGAAAGATGTGATCACAATGATATTTAACACTTGGTATTTTAAGGGCATACCCTAAGAGTAAAACATTTACAATTTTGCTCTCTTTTTAGCATTAATAGACAGGCTGTCATAGAGTGCATTGCTAATACGCAGGTAAGTTTTGATGATCCCACTTTTACATACACATTTCTTGAATTGAGCATAGGGGTGAGTCAGAATGGCACTCATAATCCTATGTAAAGAAATGAAATAACATAAATAATGCATTTAAGAATTTTAATTTTTGTGACATTTTGGGATGTTTCTCAGTCATGACATTATTATAGTTAATAATGCTAATTGTATATTTGGAACTTACTGACATCGCGAGTAATTATACTTCAGTTTGTCATTTTTCTTAATCAGCAAGTTAAAAGCAGTTACCTAGGTTTGCACCACTATGAGAGTAGTAGCTTTGGTAGTAAAAGCTAGTGTTAGAACAATCTGAAAATCTCATGGCCATGTCAGAGTCTCAGGTAAATTAATGATCTAATCAATAGGCTGCTTGCATTCTTGAATCCCATACATAGGAGACTTCTTGGAAGATAAATTGCCTGAACTTAAGTGTAGCCTCTCAAGTGTTCCTTGACCTTAGAGGAATCTGTATCTGTGCGCATAGTCCACACTAGCCTTGGGGAGGGAATAGTCTTTGAATACTCCCAGGAATAAACTTGAAATAATAGAAAATCCTCACTGCAGGATAAAATCATTTTTATTTTTTACTGAAAAAAACAGGAATGGCTCTTAATTTTTTAAGTTGCAGTGTTTTCCTTGGAAAATGTGGAAATGTTACACATTATAGCTGTTAATGCGTTTTGTGGGGGTAAAACAAAGTTACTGTAGACTTTGATTTTTTATTGAATATACTTAGTTAGGATGTATATATCAATATTTCCATATATGCCAGCAAACATGTATGAACTAATATGTGTGAACATATGTACTAATGAAAAAGGAAATTGTTAATATTTCAAAGCTATGGGAAGTAATGTAAGATAAGGAAGTCTTGGAGTGGAATTCAGTTGATTGGGTGGTTATCTTTGGTTCTGCCCCTGGAATCTTCAAGTTTCTATTCTATGGAACAGGAAAGCAGGTTAATGAAATTAAACCGGGTATTTCCTAAAACTTCTTATAAATCTAAAATATTTTGACTTTTTTTTTTTAATGAGCCGACATATACATTGCTCATTAGCAAGTTTTCTTTATCCATGGAAAGTCTTTTCTTACTCCAAGTAGTTGTGTAATTATAACTTTATACCTTCGGAGTCATGGGTGTTTGTATTAGTAAAGAATATTAGAATTTAGTACATGGTTTAAAAGTCCTTTCATTCCAGGGTTTAGTAATGGTGGGAAATGTGACCTCTGCTGTTCAGTGAAAGATCCTTTTCATATACAGAGGCATTGTTCTGTTAGGCATGATAATGAAAGCATTCGTATTACCACTTGGTTCAACTCTGTATAGAATCAGTTGTTTGATAATGTAATATGACCCTGATTGCAATTCTAGGCAGAAGGGGGTAGTGGTGGTTGATGTAATGACCCTGATAATAGCATTTCTTTTGTACTTAAACGAACTTCGTTTTTGTCAGTGCTTATGATGTCTGACTATTTGAATTTCTTCACGAGTTACTATTGAGTAGCCAAGAGATACTTCCTTTTATAATTTCATGATTAGTTTTCAGTATATTTTGACCCAGCTGGTTTTTCTTTTGTAATAAAAACTAAAAGTATCCTTTGTATTTCGATTAATTGCCCAGTTATTTGCTTTTTGAAGGCCATTATTACTGATGTTTAAAATTATAGCTAGATTTCATTGTTTAAAATGTATTTAAATATTTAGGAATAAAAATTTTACATTTCAAAGCATATTTTGACAGCTATTGAAGGGAATATATACTCTTGCTTTTGACTACCTTTGAAAATATGACAGTTTCTAAATTATCTTTGAGCATTTTAAGTTTGATTATCAGAATTCTGAAATTATATTTTCCTTAGCTCTATTTACATACAAATCTTTTTACTGTAGTTCGAGGAGAAATGAGAGTCCCCGAAGAAGCTCTAAAGGTAAAAAGGTTGTAGTTATTTCTTTGATAAACCTTTGATCTACTAGGGTTGATTTTACTTATGGATGTTTCACTTCCATTTTTAAAATGTTTTATAGCATGAGAAGTTTACCATTCAACTGCAATTGTCCCAAAAATCTTCAGAATCAGAACTAGCAAAATCTGCATGTGCCAAAAGCATAGATTCAAAGGTAGCTGATACTGCAACAGAAGTGCCGCACAAAGCTACTGAAGCTCTGAAATCTGAGGAAAAAAGTATGGGTGAGTTAATCTCTTTGAAAATACTATCTATGTGTTTGATTGTGAAGAAATTGAAAAATACTGTCTCTGTCCTTATAAAAATTATATACAATAATGACAATTTCAGAATAGGTTCTTTATGTAGCCAAAAAACATTATAAAACACACAATTATACATGGCAATTGTATGTGGTTATGATTAAATATTTAAAAAGGTAAATATAGTTTACCTTACAATATTTTTATTATTTCACCTTTGCTTTTTCATCTGATTTATAACAAATGAATTAAGAAGAAATATTTAATAATGCAACATCATGATAATTAGTAGTTATTTTTATCATGTTCCAGGAGCTGTGAATATGCTTCACACAAATAATCCCAGTCCCGACAAAAGCGATTTTTAAGTTGATAGACATTAATAAATTTGCCCAAATATGTCTGTTAATCCTGTAAACAGCCAATTTACATTATTCACTATGCAGTACCCTCAGGCTTTAAAAGGATTACTCTTACTAAAATTTACTTCAATTTTGCATTTAGATTTAGATTTAAACTTAGATTTAAGAGTAATTCTATGTACAAAGAAGTGATTCTACTTTAACTAAAAATGCTGTTGGGACATAGCAGTTTGCATTCCTTAGATAATAACCAATGCAGTATTTCATTTATTTAGTCAGGGCCAACATTGAATTTGGCCTGGCAATACTATATTATTAATCTAAGAGTACTTTTTATTTATCTGGAATATGCTTTGTTTTTCATTTAATAAATTACCAGGTAATTCTAGCATTCTGCAAGTGTATTATTTTTGTTTCAGATGTTTTTAGATAGATTTTTCCCTCTTTCCAGATGTTTCTGCAGTGCCTCGTGGCACTCCTTTATATGGGCAGCCATCATGGTGGGGGGATGATGAAGTTGATGAACAGCGAGCTTTCAAGTCAAATGGGAAACATGAAGAAAAAAATCATGAAACTGGAACATCAGGTAAAAAGTCTCAGAGAATGGCATAAAATAAATTTTTAGGGAAGAACTTACAGCTAAACAAAATTATGTCTACCCTGAGGAAACATTTTTACTACTCTTAATTTGATAAAAACAAATAGTTGATGAATGTTTCAATGCCATGGTCATTTTAATTTAAATTTATTTATGAGTATCCTTACATAAATTATTAATCCCAATCATTGTAAATCACAGTTATCTATTTTTTTCTGCTTATGAGATTATCAAAACTTGGAAATTAGATTAGCAGTAGAATTGAACATTTTTACTGTTTAGAAATATCATTGAAATATGTTAATTAGTGCAAACAAGTAGGTAGAAATTAATTTTTCAGTAATTGACAATCTTGGTTTTGAAATGAATAGTTTCTATTGTGTTCAGAAGTGTGATATAAAATTTTAATTTCTTTAAACCCTCAATTGGGATATGGTAGTAACAAGATTAGCTGAATTCAGCAGCCAGAGTGAAGAAGTAGTTCCAAGTCACTTTCTGCAAATAATAATCAAGGAACATATTCTTTTTTTGGAGTCTTTTAGTGATAAACTAAACCATAAAAAAAATTTAATTTCCAGGAAATAAATGGAGATATCAATTATCTGTCACATAAAGACTTGGCAAAGACAACATTGATGGATGACGGAGCCTCTTTCCATGAAATGGCAAATAAAGGAACCAGAAGTGAAGGATAAAATAGAGAAACGAGGGAGCAGTGTGGAAATCCAAGTCTGGCTCTAAGTCAGTGTAGATTCCATCAGAAATCTCAGTTTTCCACCTGTGATTATAGTTCTCCAGGATAAGAAAGACAGTTTTCTTAGTGGGAGAATAAGAACACTGGCCCTTTAAATCTACTCTGACTTTATCAGGAGACAAGTTAAAGGAAGCTGGCTTTACCACATGATCTTACAATGTCCCAAACTGAAGTGTGTCAATGTTACAAATAAATTCTCATGAAGACTTCCTTATTTCTGTCACCAAATAGTTTTCTTCATGCCCAGGATCAGGAGTTTAGTGTTTTTATACCTTCAAATATAAATAACGAGTGCTACCTGAAGCTTTAGAAGAACGTTTAGGCAGGAAGGCTTAAATAACCTCATCAGAGTTGGGTAACACAGCATCTCAAAATTATCATCAGCTAGCTCGTTTCTTTTCCATCTGTCAGTCCTTTTAGTCACAGTGGTGGCTGTGTAAGTGGGGAGTTTCCCCTCATTCTCTGCCAGCAACATTGAGTTGTACATTTCAGAGAAATTAGTAAAGGTAACTTCTAGAAGATTCTTCGGCAGTTAGAAGAAAAACTTTACCAGGACTTCTCAATGCATCTCTCATCTCATTGGCCTCTCACAAATTGAGCAGTAGGTCACCTGCTTATTTCCGAACCAATCCTTTGCAAGGTTTTGATATTATCCTTAAACCAATCTTGCCCACTCTGAAATAGTGTGAGGTTAGGTTTCCCTTATGGTACAGGTGTCAGAGAAGAGTCGATAATTGTAATGTTGGAGTTGTTTTTGGAGGGAGGAGCAGAAAATGGGCATTGGAAAAGAGTTAATAATGCTTACTCTTTAAAATCTTTGTGTCTTACTTTTCTTATATCCTCTACTATATTACCTGTTTTTGCTCTTTGTTTCCTTTTTGAGTCATAATTGTACTTCTGACTTCCAGTTTCAACCTCCCTACAGTTCATTTTGCACAATAAATGTATCTTTATTTCCTTTTTTACAAGAAGTTATATGCCTTTTGTCTACCAGCTAGATTTTAAGTCTTAAATGTCAAGTTCTTGCTAATTTTGTCTACTTTCTTTAGAGAGCGTTATATTCTTCTACCAGTTGTTTTTAGTCTGTTTCCCATACATTCTCACATAAGTTACACTAATTCCTGCCTGCTTTTCTCTCACAGATATTCACGTGTACACACACATATACAAGTAATATGAAATTGTAAATGAGCTATCTGTATTGTCTCTATTTGTGTGTAAATGAATGTATAGATCACTTGTAACACTATTTGATTTACTGTTAAGTATGCCTTCTCATCTAAAATGTAAGTTCCTTAATTCAAAGATTACATATTACTGTTGTGCACTAGAACCACCTTGGGGGCGGGGGAAGAGAGAGAGAGAGAGAGGGAAAAATGTACTAACTAGGTGGTCAGTTTAAAAGAAAACAAAACAGAATGTAAATATTGGCCAAATTCTGAAAATAATTGTCTTAAGTGTTCTGTCTAGCCATTAAAAAAAATAATATCCTGGGTCTCCCTGGTGGCACGGCGTTTAGGCGCTGCGCTGTGGAGCTGTCGGCAGCGGTGCCGTGGGTTTGACGCCCAACTGGGGAGATTACAACAGGGCGCAGCAGACCTCTCCTGCCTCGCCTGCTACTTCCCTCAGCAGTGTATTTCTATTGATTTGCCTGTTCTGCACCCCACTCTGTCTCTGGTGAACCCTCTGGCCACCTCACGCCTCTGGCCTGTACCCCAGTTTGTATGCATAAATAAATCTTTAAAAAAAAAATCCCTCTCCCCTACACACAAAACATCTGAAACTGAAATACACATTTTATATATATATATATATATATATATATATGTATGTATATGTATATATACATATACGTGTATGTATATATGTATGCATGTGTGTATATATATACACACTATATATATGTATGTACTATTGATACATATACTTTGCTGTCTATTTTTTGATATATATGAGAATTCTAGAATACAATAAAGTATAAATACAATTTTTATCTTGGAGACAGAACCATGATGTGTTAATAAGAGCTAACATTTCTGTGGTGCTTACTTTATGTAGACACTCTTCTAAGTGCCTTGCATGTGTTTAATCTTTTCATCATCACAGCAGTAACAAAAAGTAGTTTGTCACTTTCCTCATTTTATCATTAAGAAAATGGAGATTCAGTGATGTGAATTCACTAACCAAGTTCACCCAACTATCAAATAGTGGAGATAGAATTTGAACCCATGTAGCTTGATTCCAGAGACCATGCTCTTAACATGTAGTTAACATTTCAGCAGTTACTACACACATATATAAGCACAATCAGTGCTAAGGATATACTTTGCAAATTGAAAAGACATAAATAAAAGCAGATTGGCATTAAAAAATTGATTCCTGGGCCTTCCTGGTTGCTCAGCGGTTGACCGCTGCGCTGCGGAGCTGTCAGCAGCAGCAATGCGAGTTCGACACCCAGCCAGGGAGAATCCCACATGGTGCGGCAGACCTCTCCTTTCTAACCCGCTGCTCCCTTCAGCAGTGTATTTCTGATCTGCTTGTTCTGCTTCCCACTCTGTCTCTGGTGAACCCCCTCACCACCCCACGCCTCTGGCCTGTACCCCAGCTTGTATGTATAAATAAATAAATCTTTAAAAAAAAATTGATTCCCATACTCAGTGAAATAAGCCAGAAAGAAAGAGAAAAATATCGAATGGTTTCACTTATAACAGGACTATAGGGAGGCTGGGTGGGAGAGAGACACTCAGCGGTTGGAGGGCGGGAGGGGATAAGGGCACAAAATGGAAGAGAGGAGAATACAGGGGACCATGGAGATGGATCACCGGTGAATTGGTGGTGGGCTGCCCGAGGGGAATACAAAATGTAAAAGACATAACTAACAATAAAAAAAGAAGAAGAAATTGATTCCTTATATCTTAGCATAAAACACATTTCACGCTGTGAAGCATCTAGCAGTAAATTCATCAGTGCATATGAAACTAAATTCTTAAATAATTATAATCTTTTGTGGCTTGTCTCATTGAGTATAATTTCTGTAGGATGACTAAAAGCTGTCTTATTATCTTGGGGTTATTATTTAGTAAGAAGAAATTAAGTGATTTAAGTCTTCTGTTAAATAGCTTAAACTACCCTATCAGCTTAAACAGATTGATATTCTTATGAGAAGTCTCTTTCACTCTCTTGCTTTAGTGTGAAGACATTTTAAGATTTATCTTTTGTAGTTTTTCAGAATATAGAATGAGGGAAAGGTATACTGACTGCAGTAATTTATGAAGCCAGAAGAGATTGTAGAATCGTATTTGAAAAAGCTTAGTAAATGTTATTTCATTTGATCATTTTGAAATTAAGGGGCATTTAAAAAAGAAAGTTTCAAATTATGGTTAGTTTATGCTCATTCTGTAAAATCGAAAAAGCGATTTGCTGCTTGGTTACCAATTTATAAAATGTAAAATCTTAGTACTAATTATGGAGTGTAAACATTCCAGAAATTACAGTAGATTATCTACTACCTGGTCATTCTATTATGTTCTCTGTGGGGCCATGTTTCCAGGATCTCCATAGAGATTCTGTAGACTTAACCATATAGCATAAAAAATGCTGGAAGCCAGAATTTAAATTAGAGCTGTGAAGTTCTCCTGAAATTGTGTGAATATTCTGAATCCTATGAAGAGGAAGAATTTGTCCTTATTTTAGCTACAGGTATGCTCTCCTACCTGCTAGCTTGATTTAAACATTTGTTTAAGCTACAGTGAAAGATTCTTTATTAATATTATTATTTATTTATTTTTAGTTATATCTTTAGCATTATTGTGTAGTCCCCATAGGTTACCCACTGCCAATTCACCTGTAAACCATCACCAGAGTCCCTTGTGCTCTTTTCTCCCCCGTCTTGAACTCTTATCCTCCCCCTTCCTCGCTGAATGTCTCTTATTTATGGTTGCCAGCTAGTTTTTATTTTGGTTTTGTGTTGTTATTTTCTCTTCCTGATCTTTTAATTGGTTCCCCTGTATTCCTCCTATAAGGAAACCATTCAATATTTTTCTTTTTCCTTCTGGCTTATTTTGCTGAGCGTGATCCCTTCTAGCTCCACCATGTTGCTGCTAATGGCATGAGTTTATCTTTTTTGATTGCTGAGTAGTGTTCCATTGTGTATATATACCACATCTTCTTAATCCAGTCATCAATTTTTGGGTATTTGGGTTGTTTCCATATCTCAGCTGTTGTAAATAGTACTGAAATAAACATAGAGGTGCATGTATCCTTTTGGATTAAGGTTTTTGTGTCCTTTGGGTAGATTCCTAAGAGTGGTATTGCTGGGTCATATGGACGCTCCATTTTTAGCAGTTTTGAGAAACCACCATACAGCTTTCCATAGTGGTTGGACCAATTTGCATTCCTACCAGCAGTGTAGGAGAGTTCCTTTTACTCCACAACTTTACCAACATTTGTTGTTTCTTGTTTTTTTAATATGTGCTATTCTTGCTGGTGTAAGGTATTATCTCATTGTAGTTTTGATTTGCATTTCCCTGATTATGAAGGATGGTGACAATTTTTTCATATGCCTGTTGGCCATTTGCATTTCTTCGTTGGAAAAGTTGTCTTTTAAAGTTATTCTGCCCATTTTTTTACTGGACTCTTTGTTTTTGTTGAGTCGTGTGAGTTCTTTGTAGATCTTTGTGATAAGTCCCTTATTAGTTGTATGGAGTGCATAAATTTGGTTGCCTTTTTGTCTTGGTTAATGTCTCTTGTGGTACAGAAGCTTTTTAGTTTGATGTAATCCCAGCTGTTTATCTTTTCCTTCACTTTCTTTGCTTTGGGTGTTGTGTCTTTAAAGATGTTACTGACGTGTATGTCATGTAGTGTTTTGCCTATATTCTATGTATTTTATGGTTTTGGGTCTTATATCCAGGTCTTTTGTCCATTTTAAATTGGTTTTTGTACATGGCCTGAGTTAGTAGTCTAACTTCATTTTTTGGCATGTAGTCTCCAGTTCTCCCAGCACCATTTATTGAACAAATTGTCCTTGTTCCATTGGATAGTCTTTGCACCTTTATCAAAGATTAGCTGTCCATATATTCGTGGGTTTATTTCTGGGGTGTTTTTTTTTTTTTTTTTTGGTCTATATGTCTATTTTTGTTGCTGTACCATGCAGTTTTACAGTGAAAGGTTAAGCGTTACATACATTTGAAAAGTTGTAACTATTAGGAATGAATTTTGGATTCCTTAACCTTAATTTTTTAATGCAGTCAAACCAAATTTGGAATTTTTTTTTAATACAACATCTTTTTTTTTTTTTTTTAATTCTTTGCATAGAAGTACTAGGCCAGAGATACTGGGATGAGGGGATTCACCAGAGACAGATTGGGGAGTAGAACAGGCAGATCCACTGAAATACACTGCTGAGGGAAGCAGCACCTGGTGAGACAGGAGAGGTCTGCTGCCCCATGTGGATTAGCTCCCTGGCCTGATGGAACTCAGGCCATTGGACTGAGAGCCCTGATTCTTAACCCCTAGGCCATCAGGGAGGCCCCTGTAACTCCTTTATTAGCAAAAGGAATTTCCCAGTCTTTGTAATTTGGAGTACTGGGTTGGATGGATGTTTTAAGCAGAATGAGCCTTCATAATTACACTCATTTTCATCTCAAATTATTTTGATAGTTCACTTAATTTAATACAGAAGATTGAAAGCATAACTCTGGATTATGTATTGATATATTAAAAATATCCCTGAGTGGTCACACAATCATAAAATACCTTATCATAAGCATATTATCACCAATTCTTCTTCTGATTAAGGTATGTGTAATTAATTTTAGTTTAAGCAGTTACTAATTTTAAATATCAAATGATTAAAACTAACAAAATTTAATATAAATAAAATATTAGTGTATTATTTAAATTTAGTAAAAATTGGTTTTGAAGAGAATATTAAACCCATGAATTGCAGAGTATAGTCTATCAGTGTTCGGAAAGAGGAAAGCTGTTTTATTTTTCCATATTAATTTAGAAACCCTACTAAATATTTTTCTACTAGGCCTTATTTCCCAACTACGGTAGACCCACACTTAATCTGTTTCTGTAGTCTTTAGAGAAATGAATTCCTCTTTATAATGAATTTTCCAGATGACTGAATTTTACTTTTACAACCCATAGTTTTTTTTAAAAGTTTAACCGTTTCCTGAATTTCTGTTAAATGAATTGCCTTCACTGCTTTTTTAAGCAGAGACATCTGAATATAAATTAAAGTTTTTCATCATGATTCAGAATCATCATTATGAATATCAGTTATTGAAATCTGGTACATTGTAATAATGTCCTTGAGAGACTTCGAAGTATGTAAGACTATTTGCTTTGTATCCTGAATGATCTTGGTTAACTCTATTTTTGAACAATATGTCTACACTTGATTGTTTTTTGTCTTATCTCTGTTAATTGACTCTTAGTGCAATGTGTCTGCCCCTTAATCCTTATTTCTACTCCTTCTGTAGATTTGTAGTCTCATAATAAAAGGCTCTTAATGAGGCACTTTTCTGTTAGTAAAGCTCATGAATATTAGATTATAGGCATTGTCATATCTGATGAGTGTTTTAGAGTTAGAGTTTTAGTTTTGGCTTCCCTAATTTGTAGCTGTGTTGGAGAATTGGGTGAAGAAAAGAGAAGTGTTTGTGTGCCTACTTTGTGCAAGGCTTTGTTCTGGGTAACTTACATTTATCTCAGTACTTACTAAATCTTCACAACAAGTTTTTGGATAGATGTGATTACTTCCCCATTTTACAGTGAGGAAAATGAGGATTAAATATTGATTAGAGACCTAATTCATCTGATTTCAGATTTTTTCTTTCTTCCCCCAAAACCAGGCTGCCTGGTTATAATCATCAGATCATAACATGCTGCCTTTCCACTCTTTTGTGCTATGTGACATTGTAGATGACTGATTTCTAGATAGATTAGGAATTAAATTATATTAAGTCTGAGATTTCTCATCTTTGGAATAAAGGTAATTTGAGATGGGCGAAGGATAACCTTAAAAACAATGATACGCAGGTAGTCTGCAGTTTTAAATAATGTAAAAACAAGTTGAAAGTGTGTCAGTAGTAACTGAATTTTTCTTTCTTAAGTGAGAAAAATTGGGTAACTCTTTCTTTGACTCATGAGTAACAAGTGGGTGATAAAATGCTATACCTTGGACCAGCTCTTTTTTCTTGCTTCATACTTCAGCCACATCATTTTATTTGGATATCCAGGTGGTGGTAGTTTCCTACACCCCATTTGTAGTTCCACCACACCCCTGTCTCCAGCATTACTCTGTTACCTGAAGGATAAAAAGAAATATAAATTTGTGTGTGTGTGTGTATAAATAAGTAGGTAGGTAGGAAGGAAGGTAGGTAGGTAGACAGACAGACAAGACAGACAGACAGTGTTAAATTTATATATCAGTTGTACTGTGTGAAATTGATCAAGTATAGTACATTAAACCTGGCAAATAAATCAGTGTATGTAAAATATTAACATTTATTAATGAGTTTCTTAATATATGGGGAATGGTTAATGCACTTTATTTTCAGGGAAATTTTTAGTGATAGGCCTTCAGAGTATATACCCAGAATCCATATGATATTTCATTATAAAGAAAAGAACAAAAACTCTTTAATGAAGAAAATTTGAAAATGTGACTTCAGTTTAAGAATGTTGTATAACCTATTCTTTAAAATAGCATGTAAAATTACTGCTTTGATAATGCAGATTTTTAGTATACTTAAAAATGTTCAGCTCTAAGAACAACTTTGAAAGTAGATATTGAAAAGAACACTTTCTAGATTGAAAATTCTTTTGTGTTAGACATTCTCTTTACCTTCTGTGTAGATTTTATTTTACCCTTTTGGAAATCGAACTTGATGTCTTCTGTACATTTAATTACAGAGATTTTGCTATCACATCTTCATACCCTAATGGCAAACAGTTTAATGGTTGTTTAATAGTCAGAGCATTGTCAAGAAATTACACACTTGGAAAGTACCATCAAGATTTGATTTTTAAAAATGTTTCAGAAGATGAAATACTTCACTTAATTAGAAAATGATCAGAAACAACCTAGTCTCCCTGTATTGCCTTTCCTTGCTAATAAATTGCCAATAAGTGTTTTTTCTAATAATCTACTTAAAAATGGAAGACTTTCTTGAGTTTTAGGGAAATATTTTTCATTTGAACTCATTCTTTACCATCCTGAAAATAGGCATGGTTCTTTGCTTCCTGAAAAACTTAGGCAAGTTTAGTTTTTATTTTTATTTCACATTTGCAATAACAATGCATATTTAAAAGAAAATTTCAATTATCACTTTCATTTATATATTCATTGGTTTCATGTACATGGTTTATGCATAAATACATTTATTTTTATACCTTTACATTTGTTTCTGAGGCAGCAGATAGTGAAAGTCTTCCAGGATTGCTTGTTTTTCCTGCCAACTTTTGTTGTTGATCTTAGATTTATTCCAAAGGGTTTTTGACACTTGTGCATATTCTCTTGTATAGAAATGTACACGAATTTTCTTCTGGAATTATTGGCTGGCTACTGAAGTTTTCTATTTTACCTCATTTCTTTCACACTGCTGCTTGGATTGCAATGCTGCAAGCAAACCACATATTTTATCTATAATCATTCTTTTATTCTTTGTAAAATTTATCTCTCTCTTGCAACAATCACATCAGTATATTGTTTTTTTGCCATTCTAAAAGTATTGTCTCTGAATATGATGGTGAAGAATGGTAAGTGGAATTGTTACTTCTAGAACATCGATTACATACTGATTTTGTGTGTACTTACTGATTTCAGCATGTATTCTCCTTTGGAGCTCTACTGTGTTCATAGATATTTCAGAAATTTCATCCTCCTGACTTGATAAGGAAATTCATATTTTTTTCTTACCACTAGTTATATAGAGTAAACATGTATCTTCATTTATATTTGATTTCAGTTCTTTTGCACCTTGATGATTTCCTGTCCAAGTCAGAAAAATAGGTACCTAGGCATGCAAGGTCCATCTTTTAACTGATTTGCTGTCCTTTCCATTGTTATTGCTTGACTTGCTTTTCCGAATTGGTAACTGATTGACATGTTTATAATCAGAATTACTTCTCTATGACATTCCCATTGTTTTTCATCTAGACGATGATCTACCTTCTGATTCTCATGGAGTAACACAAATGGCCATCACTATATTCCCTCAAGTGCTAGAGGCTCCCAAATATTTTGAATTTTTTCTTATTTTTTCATTAGGATGCAGCATAGATGCCAAGCAAGCTGAGGAACAGTCTGCAGCTGCAAATGAAGAAGTACTTTTTCCTTTCTGTAGGGAACCAAGTTATTTTGAAATCCCTACAAAAGAATTTCAGCAACCATCACAAATAGCAGAGAGCACTATTCATGAAATCCCAACAAAAGACACACCAAGTTCACATACAACAGGTGCAGGGCATGCTTCATTTACCATTGAATTTGATGATAGTACCCCAGGGAAGGTAACTATTAGAGACCATGTGACAAAATTTACTTCTGATCAGCGCCACAAGTCAAAGAAGTCTTCTGGAACCCAAGACCTGCCAGGGATTCAAACAGGAATGATGGCACCAGAGAACAAAGTAGCTGACTGGCTAGCACAGAACAACCCTCCTCAAATGGTATGGGAAAGAACAGAAGAGGATTCCAAAAGTATTAAAAGTGATGTTCCAGTTTACTTGAAAAGGTTGAAAGGTAAAGTGAATTGATCATTTCAGAACTTCCTATGTGTGGGAAAGAAAATTCATTCTTCAAAGTTACCTTACCAAACATTGAATAATACCAAACTTAGGTAATTATACAGTAGTAAAATTCTGCTTTTGCAAAGGTTATTTATGTTTGACTTTAAAACTAAAAAGCAGTCCATGCTGCCATATCCATCTTATTTAAAGTAGTCTGCCTTCATTTTCTTGCCAAAACTGGATTGGTTTTGTGAATTTATATTTATGCCATTTACTGTCTTTTTTTCCTATGGAAAGAAAAAGATTCTTTGAATTCTCAAGTGAAAGTCCCTAGAAGGCAATTTTTTTTTTTATTTTCGTGGCTTAAGGAAAAGGTGTATTTAGTTCTTTTCACTGTGTGATACTTTCAGTAAAATATCATTATCTACATTTTGAAAAATAATTTAAGCCATTTGGTAGTGGGCCAGAAGTTTGACTCTGCTTCTGTTTTCAGCAGTTATGCATGTAACAAAAGTTTTTGGTTTGGAGATACTGGGATTCATTTAATCAAATTAAAAACTTTTAGTGTTAGGACTTTTGAAATAATCATAGTTGATTTTCATAAAAATCAATTTCTGAAGTAAACTGTCAGAATTTCAAGTTATGAAATAATTATTAAAATGTTTATTGCTCTAGAGGTATCAGCTGACCATTTTTTTTCTATTGGTTTGTTAATTATATTTATTGTAGAATTTCCTGAATACAGATTTGTGTTTAACTTAATTTTGTTTAGCAAACTCTCTGTAAGAGAAACGAGTGCATATTAATCTGACCATTCTGTTAACTATACAAAGAATTTCAATAAGCTGTATAAAATGCTTGAGGTCAGAAACCTCAACATATATAACTATATATTCTTACCTATCCCAAGCACTTCACCTACCTAGGATTTTAGTATGTGATTAATGGGCCTTAGTAATTTGAATAAATTGTGAATGACTTCACTATCAATGATAAGTCTGATCTTGACTTGCCCCACCCCATTTCTGATTTTCTTCTAAGCCATTTCAGGATGGTGAGATAGTATGATTACCTAATTTTTCACTGGGGCCTATTATTATATTTATTATCTACTTTTGACTTGTAATTATCTTTGACTTCTGCTACGTAATCCAAAATACATAATTGAGACCTATTGATGTATTTATAGATTAAAACTCACAAGTAAAAACTGCCCGTTTGTAAACTGAGTATTTTTATGAATTGGATAAATAGTACTGATATCTTAGTACAATATAAAAGATAATGTAAACCTTAAA
This sequence comes from Scalopus aquaticus, assembly GCA_004024925.1. Lineage (NCBI taxonomy): Eukaryota > Metazoa > Chordata > Mammalia > Eulipotyphla > Talpidae > Scalopus > Scalopus aquaticus. The sequence continues at coordinate 97,565 of PVIJ01002012.1, forward strand.
AATGTAGAAGTAACATTGTCTTCTTAAAGCCTCATAATAACAAAAAATTAGTTAAAAGATTCTCTTGAAAACTCTAATTTAAAAAATATCTTTATTAAACCCTTTGATCATAACTTTTATAGTCATCATAACTATTTTCTGTGTTAACTATTAATATTTAGGTCATAATTTTAAGACAGCTCTGTTCTTGAACAAGGCCCATTAATAATCCTGAGTCCAGATACAGGCATTAGTGCACACATTAGTCAGAGCTACCATGATTAGTAAAGAATTTCAAAATTTAGGTTATCAAGATTATATGTGTAGGTTTCTAAATAAATGTAATTTTAGCAAATAATGACAATTTTATGACAGTAGACTTTCAGCAACTGTTCAGGTTAGTGAAAAATGTGAAATTATGCAAAACAAAACAAAACAAAAAATATTTGCTCCTGCAAGAGTAAAGTGCATGTGTTTTGGGACAGTGAAGAAAATAATGTTCACAAAGCCCATACACTTTTACCCTTTAGGAGAGCAGCAACTTCTTTACCTATAGCTACTGAATTGATACAGCTAACATACCCTGAAAATTAATTGACCATATTTTGGCATGGTTAATGATAAACAAAACAAAAAAGAAAGACTTGGTAGGGATAGTTTCCTACTGATTTGTGTGTGTGTGTTTGTACATGAAAACAGAAACTGTATTCTGATCAGATTTCTCACCTCGTGCAATGCTGAGGAATACAAGAAGTAGTAATAATTTCTGTAAAAAGAAAATGACTAACCCACATAGAAATGTTTCATAACTTTAACTTAAAGAAAAGATACTGAAAGGACCTGATGCCATTTAGGAACTAAATTTTATGCATTGGTTAAAGAACTACTAAATTTTTAAAGATATTTTTATGTGTGTCTTTGTATGATGTGGGTTATTTGGTCTTCTTATCCAGGACTGTAGAGTTTAGTTTTTTCCAGCTCTTACAAACTAAATTCCTTTTCAGTATATTCAATGCAAGAAATAAATTATAAATGCCTTTTTAAAAAATGAGTTTTGTATTTGAACAAGTGGTTTTGTTTGATTTTCAATTCCTTCTATTATCCCTAGCTTAATAACTAGAGGCAAGGTTCCATTAATTAAACACCTGTTTTTTTCTTTTCAGATTACATTTTGAATGTTACAAATTAGAAGATTTTCAAATTTATTTTTTCATATATGATGTTTATAATAATTGCCATCTGTCACTGCTGGGAGTTCTCCCTGAAAGCCCCTCCTTTTACTCTTACTCACTCCCTTTGCTTCCCTTATTACTTTTCCAAATCATCACCCTTTTCTTATATCTCATTTTTACAACTAGTCCCTATGTGTGAAATCATTAGAACCAATTGGTATTCTCTAAATTCATTTGAAACCCATGAGTATTAAAACTCAACTATTTCCTTGGGTGTATGCCGTTTGCCTCCTTGCATACCCCACAGTCTTTCAGTTCTAATCATCAACTTATTTGATGCCACATTATTCAGCAGATATTCATATTAAAATATGTAGCCCAGGAAAATGTAAAAATTACTTTAGTCCTGCAAGCATTGAAATGCACATAGTTGTCAGAATTATTTATAGCTTTCTTCTAAAGAAGTTATCTTTTAAGCCCATATTTGTGATTTGACATAAAACATGTATAGAATAACTTGACTTGTGAATAACCTCATGTTATAATATTAATAATTATCATTCAATTATTTCTTCTAGTTATTATTTAGATAATGAGAATTCTATGTCAGTGAAAAAAATCAAATAATTTTCCTTAAGTTTCACATTTAACCCCTAATAGACCTATGAGGGGTAACCAAAAAAAAAAAAAAAAAAAAAAAACTTCTGTTAGGAAGCTGATTTTTTTGAAATTCAGATATATTCTAACTTGAATAGTTAGATTTATAGATGGTTTATAGAAAGACAGATTTTTATATGATTGTATTTAGCACCATACCAGTAGATGCTTAGATTTATATAGGATTTCATAGACTATGCTTTTCCATGCTGGGCCTTTTAGCAAGATTTAACGTTAAAGCCACTAGAGTTTGGAGAACACAAATGCTAATTTTCAGATCTCTCATACCTAAAAAGACATTTGAAAACAATTATATAATAATTGGTGGAAAATAAAAAAGTGCATCTTTTTATTAAGCAGGGGAGGTATGCCATACTTTTGGAAATACTGAACGTCATTGTAAATATATAATGTTCATCACATTTTTATGGCATTTACATTCTCTTCCTGTGTAATGTTAAATATAATATTGTCACCCTTTCTCTTGCCTCTTTCTTATAAAGCTAGAGACAGATTCTTGATTGCTTAAAGGTAAAAGGTTTAAAGGCTGGATTAATATTATTGTTACTAATACAGACTATTACAAATGATACCACATTGTTTTACCTTTAAGTGATTGATGAGTCATTATAAAGTCAATTTTTGTAAAAGGAAACACAGTCTTATTTATTTATAATGGACCTTATTGGTTGATAAAATTTGAATATAAGCATTGCAATAGGGGGAATTTATAGAGCCTGTTACTGAAAAAAACATAAGATTTTAGATTGAAATGGGAAGAGACAAAACCAGCAGCACTTTTGTATATGCTTTTATTTTCTACATGGGTTTTGTGTTTCCTTTAGTATGTGGTTTCCTTTTTATGTCCAGGAAATAAACATGACGACGGTACACAGAGCGATTCAGAAAATGCTGGGACTCACAGGCGCTGTAGCAAACGTGCAACTCTTGAGGAACACTTAAGGCGTCACCATTCAGAACAGAAAAAGCTTCACAAAGTCCAGGCTGCTGAAAAGCATCAAGACCAAGCTGTTGTAAGTCAAACTGCTTTTATGATTGCATTCTTTGATGAAGGCATTTCCAGAAAACGAAGGTCATATTCTTTTACTCAGAATGCGGGGATCTTATGTCAGGAAACTATCAGTACTTATTCAACACCACATACAAAACTTGAAAAAAAATCTCCAACAGCAGATGCCAAAGTGGTTTCTTTGTCTTTACAGACTAGCTCTGCGCATCACAGAGGGGGGCATGGTGTTCCACATGGGAAATTGCTAAAACAGAAATCAGAGGAGCCATCGGTGTCAATCCCCTTCCTACAAACTGCATTATTAAGAAGTTCAGGGAGTCTTGGGCACAGACCAAGCCAGGAGATGGATAAAATATTAAAAAATCAAGCTACTTCTGCTACTTCTGAAAAGGATAATGATGATGACCAAAGTGACAAGGGTACTTATACCATTGAGTTAGAGAATCCCAACAGTGAGGAAGTGGAAGCAAGAAAAATGATTGACAAGGTAAATAACTGAAGTTTGGGTTTGATGCCAGTTTTAATGTGGTTTTTTGACTATGGGAAATTATTGGAGAGTCAGCATGAAATGTTCTCATGCAGTCACTAGTATTGGAGCTCTAGAATTTTTAGGAAACTGAAAACTAACAATAAGATCAAAATGCTTTCTGATTTTACTCTGCTATATTCCTAATTTGCCTGAGTTCTTCCGTATATGCAGTCCCATACATTTAAACTCTTTGGACCTTTGAAAGTTGTATAAATTTAAAAATAAGATTTTAAAAGTCTTTGACCATTCTCACTTTGTATTTATTTAAAAACTTTAAAAAACTAGATTGCTAATTATTAACATAAACTAAATGGTAGCTCATAATAGTTAACCACATATTTCTGCCTGCTGATTTCATGTTGGAAAGCACATAAAACTGCATATTTTAGTCAATTTTGTTTTCTTAATTTCTATTCACTGATCTCTTTGGTGATAGAAGTGTATGAAAACATAATCACCTTGTTTATAGTAGACTGAGTGTAGCCAAGTATACGCCCAGTCTTATAATTATCCACATTTCAGAACTGTTCTTTGTATATAATGATTGTTGTATAGTTTAAAGTGCACTTTTTCTCACTTTCGCCATGGTGGTAGAAGTTGACATTGGAATCATTTGTTTATTTTACCCTATGGGACATAGCAGCATAAATTTGGCTAAACATTATCTCTTAAGTTCTTGCTACTTAGCATATGTGGAGCATTAGTATTACTTGGCAGCTTGTTAGAAATACAGAATCTCAGGCTCATCTTAAACATATGAATTAGAATTTCATTTAAAAACAAGATTTCTAGGTAATTTGGATGCACATTACCATTTGAAATGCACTAGTTTAGATGATGAGTTTTGGAGTGTGGACAAGGCAACCATTTTGGATATAGGAAAATTAGGATTTATGTTTATTTTTAATTTCAGTTTTTATTTCCATTCTGGAGTGTGTTCCGTAGTGTATACAATCTTTTCACATTGGCATACATATATAATTTCTAGACGTATTTATTAAAAACAATATTTTCTTTGTTGGGGTATATTAACTCCAAACATTTGGAGAGTCAGTCTAAGATACAGATGTTAAGTGAGCATTGTTGTAATAGCTGTTAATAAGAGAAAAATAGTAATTAAGAAACTGAAGAATAAAGTGAGTTTTCTGATTATATGAAAGGATGTCTAAGGACATAATATTAGAGAAGAAAAGTACTCTTGGTGATATTAAATATTTCCATCACTCAATAATGACATTTCTTTCAGATTATCAAAGTTCATGATTTTCCTTTTATTATTGAGAACAAGTGTGTTGCTGTTTAAAATACTATCAAATAGAAAATAAAAGAATAGGTTCCTTTTTCTTGGAAAAAGTAGTAAGGAGTTTTAAAATTCAGATGAATATTAATTTTATCCTTTATGCCTTTGTTTGGTTCATGTATATTAGAAGATTATTTTACAGTGAGATGTGTATTTAGTATTTAAGAACATGGACATTTGTACTCAGGCAGACCTGGGATTAAGTATAAACTCTGCATGTACCCTTGAGTAAATTACCCTCTGTAAAAGGCTTCATTTCTTTTTTTCTCAAAAATGGAAGACAGTTCAATCGGCTGCATAAAGAAATGAGTGAAATATATTAAGGACTTATAAAATATCTTATAATAAAGGGTGTATCTATGTTAGCTATGTTTATTACTTGTTCTTACTGGAGGTTTTCATATATGAATCTCTATACAAGGTACTGAGAAAGCCTAGAAGGTTCTTAACAGCCCAAGTGTAAGTCATAGTTTAAGAAATTAGCCTGGCCAAAAGTGTGAAGAGGAACCTATTGCCTGTCATAGGATGGCCTTGAAATCTACTGAATGTAATTGCCACTTCACCTCATTTTGAAATATGTGAAAGTAATCTAATAATAAGTAATGGTAAAGCAGGGTTTTCTAATATTATGAAGCAACTAGTTCAAAAGATTAGGAAGTTACTTTTAGAGAGATGATATTGGGCTATACATTGAAGTATCATACTTAGTAGATATGTGTGTGTGTGTGTATGTATAAGTTATATACACATGCTTGTGTATCAAACTTAAATACTTTAGATTTTTAATGCTGAAGGCATTAGGATCATTGAAAACTGTGAAGTTGGGCAGTGAGTATAGCATAATATATATATATATATAATATATATAAATATATAAATATATAAATATAAAGTGGATTGTAAATTGTTAAGGCTAGAAGCAGAGATGGCAGTTCAAAAGCTGCTATTGACATGTTTAGCAGTCAGTCTGGACCTTAGATAAGAGCACTGAGCTAAAATACCAAGTTATTGACTTAATAAGGAGTAGCTGACCGCATAATAATACATTCAGATGAGATCACTTAAAAAGAATGTATTGAGTGGAGACAAAATATGAATTTCTTAACAATGTCAGCATTGGTGGTCAAAGAAATGATAGTGAACAAAGTAGACTGAAACAGACTAAACAGAAGAGGGAAAAAAAATAGCATCTTAGAATCAAAAGCAGAATACATTGATGTTAAATATGATAAACACTATTTTTCAATTTTTCTAAAACATGCATTGTATTTTTACGTCTAAAGGCCCAAAATAGAACATGTACTTGCATCTTAACTGGGAAGAAGTTTCATACAGTTAAAACAGGATCTCTTTAAAGTGATGACCAACCTGAAATGCCATATCTTTGTTTTTCTGTCCTGGTTGTAGTTATAAGATACTGAGATACCTCCTCCCTGATGCCCACATTATGAGATTACTTGATTTTGCTTTGCATATTTGTACTGTGTGTTTGTCAGTAGATAGCCTTATTTTATGCCTTGTCCTCAAATTTACCTCTTAAAATATCAACACAAATACCTGTTGTTTATAAAGACTTATTAAGTTTTTATCTGAGCTCACATGAAGATGTGATATATTAAGAGACCGCTTTAAGTGTCTAGATTAACAGTAATTATCTTCCATAGTAATAATAATCTCTCCCAGCTCTTCTTTTTTTTTTTTTTTTTTTTTTTTTTTTTTTTTTTTTTTTTTTTTTTTTTTTTAAAGATTTATTTATTTATGTATACAAGCTGGGGTACAGACCAGAGGTGTGGGGTGGCGAGAGGGTTCACCAGAGACAGAGCGGGTAGCAGAACAGGCAGATCAGAAATACACTGCTGAGGGGAGCAGCGGGCGAGGCAGGAGCGGTCTGCCGCGCCATGTGGGATTCTCCCTGGCTGGGCGTCGAACTCGCATTGCTGCTGCTGATAGCTCCACAGCGCAGCGCTCAACCGCTGCGCCACCAGGGAGGCCCTCCCAGCTCTTCTTTTGATGTCCCTATGCTATCTGGAGAACCCATTATAGTACCAGAACCCATTATAGTCATCCTCCATCAAAAGAGATTCTGTGAGGAAAGAGGAATAGCTTATCAGAACTATTTCCTACCCTTCCAATTCAATTAAGAAAACACTTGTAGTGAGAACAAAAAGACAAATATTAAATGAACTAGAAAAAAAGGTGGTCATTTTAGAGAGACATGAATCTGTCTTTTGAAAAAGTTATTTTCCCCTCCATAAATTTCACATTATAGACCAATTCTTTTAGATATTTATCCATTTTGGGTTTGGATTCCTGTACATTTTAACAGCATATCTCCCCTCAAATGCCTGTTATTAGCATATTCTCTTCCCTGATGGGACTTGTATCTATCAGTGCTTATTCTTTAGGCATTATATGGTAGGGAAGAATCTTGAACCAGTGAAAATACAATATAATAGGGTTAGAAAAACACTGAAGACGCCTGCCAGAATGGCATATATTAAAAAAAAAAAAAAAAAAACCCAAACTAAAAACAACAAATGCTGGTGAGGAAATGGTGTAAAAGGAACTCTCTTAGCTACTTGTGGGAATGTAAACTGATCCAGCCACTCTAGAAAGTTGGGTGTCGGTTCCTCAAAACACTAAAAACTGATATACTATGTGATCCAGTGATTCCACTCCTAGGAATCTACTCAATGAATACAAAAACACTACTTCAAAAGGAATCCTATGTTTATTGAAGCATTATTTACAGTAGCTTAGATATGGAAACAACCTAAAAACCCCAAACAGATGAATGAATTAAAATGATGTGGTATGTATACATAATGGAATACTACTCAGCGATCAAAAAAAAAAAACTCATGCCATTTGTGGCAACATGGATGGAACTGGAAGGGGTTATGCTAAGCAAAGTAAGTCAGAAGAAGAAAGATAAATATCTGATGGTTTCACTTGTAGGTGGAATATAGAGAAACCAAACAAAGGGTCAAGAAAAAGACAAAAATTGCAAACTAACCATAGATCTGAAGCATGCAGCAGAGTTGTGGGGGAGAGGGGCCACAACAGGGGAGGCAAGATCACAAGGGACTGTGGTGATAGATCACAGGTATTAAGGTGGTAGGAGAACTACATGGACTACACCTGAGGTGAGAAATCAAATATTGTCCAAAAATTAATACAATGTAGAAAATAAATTTTAAATAAATTAAATAAATAAATAAATCTGAACAGTGGAGGTGAGGGGAAGGAATGAAGAACTTAGTAGCAGTGAGTCATTCAACTTAAGGAAAGTCAGTGCAGAGAACCTAGACCCAGGTGCAAGTGCAAGTAGTTTGGGAACGGTAGATTCCAAACCCTAACGTTCACAGCAAGATTTCAGATTAATTCACCTGACAGCTGGGGGAACCGTTATAAACCAGAGTGAAAGTTAGTGCGACATAGAACGGAGAAGAAGGCAGCATGTCCCAGTCCACTCAAACATAAAGTCAGATGTGTGTGGAAACTAATGGAATAGATCAAATGGGATCCTCGAGGAGCAAGAGAGAAGCTTGATAATAGGTGGCATTTTAATTTGGATTTAACGTTTTTTTTTCTGATTCTTGATGATCCAGAAACAGTCTTAATTAATTGGCCAACACAAATAGCAGTTCTAAACTGGAATTCTGACAGCTTTGTCCACCACCCCCCTTTCTTATCCTAATATTTATTGCCCTCTGCTAGCTTACAATTTCCAAAAAATGCTTTTATCAGGACTTCTGTCACCCTGTTTGATGCTGCTTCTTAGCCTCCCATGTCCTTCTTAGGAATAGGAACCATGCCGTGCTATATATTCCCATAGCTTTCTATTAATTTCCCATAGCTTTACCTTTTTTCAGTTAGAAGCTTAACATTTAATAGGTTTGCCTCTGCTTTCCTTTTTCTATTATTATGTAAAATCTTATTTAATTTCCAGCTTAAGTAATTTTCCACTTACTGTGCCTTCTGTCCAGTAAGCTGTTTTTGTGGATTTTGCCTGCATAGCTCCTCATAATTCACTTTCAAAGGCTTTATCTAGCCACCAAATATAAGGTTACCTCAGCATTCACTTCATCAGATTACCTTTTTTTATTCTTAGAACTCAACTTCTACCCAGTTTACTTCTGTCAGTTTTTGTAGAATTATCTTATTTCCCTTGACCATTTATTTCTTAGAGCTGAAACAGTGCCTGGCATGTAGTGGATGCTCAATATCCTTTTGAATTAATGAATGCATAACAAAAATATGTGACATGCTTTTTCATTTTTGTCAATATGTGAATGTGATTAACTATGTATTAGCTAACTTACTTAGCTTATTTATTGATCATATCCGGCCAGGCCTGCACAAAGTTTTTTTATGTATTTTTATTCACTATGATTAGTTATCCTTAGGTGGCTTATTAAAATGTATAATTTAAAACCTTCTGTGTATAATAACCCTAACTATGTAATAAGAATGAGAACTGTAAAATATTTAAGATTTTTCAGAAGAAATGTACAAGTTTTAGTGGAGTTGCCTTGGATTAGTGGGAAAATAGTGCTACCATTGTTTCTAGAAGTACCCACCTTTTAGTACTTAAAGATCTGCTTGGCACTATGGTGTCCACCCTGGGGAGAGAATTCATATATTGTCTAAAAATTAAAAATAATGTGGGAAAAAAGTAGGATATATTAACATTTTGTGTGCCGGTGGCCTTTAAATTTACCAGACCTTGGGGGCCGGCCATTTTCTGTGCCACCGCGTGAATGGTATAAGAATTCAATAAAACACACACAACTCCTGAACTACTAGATATATTTTAGTGAAATTTTAAATGCATAGAGATTAAAGCTTCTAGACTGAGTACGATCAAAGAAATAGCTCTAATAGTTCCAAATAAATCCACCGTGGCGTGAAAAACCGGAGACTAGATGAACACGTATTAATACGTGAGCGGCCACCTGATACTGGTGACAAAGACACGTACTAATACGTGAGCGGACCACAAAGTGTTAAAAAAAATCTGCTTGGCAAGGAAAGGGTGAAATAGCCATTAATGTGCAGCCCCATTCCAGAATGAAAGGAAGGAAATGAATCATAAACAGGAGAGAAACTGGATGATTTAAATGTAGGGGCATTAGATTAGACCTGAGCGTAATTTGAAGATATGAAAGAATGAGCTAATAGAAAAAAGAATGCTAAACTAACAAAAAGGGAAGCGATTGTTAATAGAAGACTCTTAAGGAATGGAAAGAATTAAGGACGGAGTATAGATTAAGGGAGAGGGTAAAAATTTGAGAGCATGTTTTACCCAGACAGGTGAAAAGGAGTATGATAAAGCTAGATGGTGCTTTTTTTTTTTTAATGAGGTAAAGTCACATAACATTCACCATGTTAGCCATTTAAAGTATACAGTTCATTGGCTTTAGTATAGTCAATTTAGTGTAATAGAGTTGGGCAATCATCAGCAGTTTTGAATTCTGGGACATTTACATTACCTCAGCAAGAAATCCCATACCCACTAAGCACAATTTCCGATTCTTCTTCCCTCAACCCCTGCCAACTACTTTGCTACTTTCTGTGTCTATGGATTTGCTTATTCTGGACAAGACATGTAAAGGGGATTATACGATACATGGTCTTTTGTGATGGCTACTTTCAGCTAGCTTAATGCTTTCAAGGTCCATTAATGTTGCATATATCAGTATTCATTCCTTTCTATGACTTAATTATAAACCTTTGTGTGGACATACCACTATTCATCAATTGATGAATCTTTGCATTGTTTCCATCCTTTTGCTATCATGATTAATGCAACAGTGAACATACATGTACTTGTATTTTTTTATGTCATGATAAGTTATAAAATGCCTGTCCTCTCATTCTGAGCTCTTTTTTCCTAAAACCGTTATCTGAATATTAAATTTTAAAAATTATTCTTTTGTAAACAATTTCATATATCTGAATCACTTATTTACTGATTTTAAGGAATTTTTCATTTTAAAAATGAAATTGTACATTCATGGAAAATATAGATAAAAAAATTCTCCTCTATTAAATCATTCCGATTTTGATCCCTGACATTAGTGGCTAGGGTTTTGCATTGTTCTTAATGTATTTATGTATCAAATGATTTTCTTAGGCCATGCAAACCTCTGCTATTGATTTGTACTGGTAGAGACCTGTTCTCCTTAGCCAGAAGATCTTTGCTTGTTGAGTAGAGAGGTATTGGTCATCTGAGGTTGAAACTTGAGTGTATTTTTTTCTCACACTTTTGTATCATCAGCATTCTGATCATACATGATTCTTCAATTATTATTTTAAAATAATACAATAGCTTGATATTTACCCTACTGTTAATGATTTTCAAATTCCGTAGATTCTGAATTTCAGTTGATTTGAGGAATTCTTTATAACTAATAAATAACTTACTATTTTAATTACCATTTTGCTCAGCATTTACATTACCATATTTATATGTCTGTCCTCTTTCCCAACCTTTTCTCACACTGGTCTCTATTTTCCTCATAATAAGCAAGTGACCTATATCTGATGTTAACACATTTAATTTTGACATCTCATTACAATAATCCAGTAGATGAGAGATTTACCTTAATGAAAGTTGATCCTGTATTCCATGGTTTGATATACCATTATTCCTCTCTCCTGAATGCTCCATTTTTTAGAATTAGAAACTGTGGATATTTTCTGTACAGTCTGAGCTTTTAAGAAATAATGACAATGATGATAACATGATAGTGAAAAAGCCAAGGTCAGATTTTTCATAGACTTGATTTATATTGTACCTAGTAGTCTTTAATCTTGTAAAGAAAGTTTAGTTTCTTTATTCTTATATTTTAAAATATTTTTCCAAAACCACAATCCCTTCCATCCCCTGTTGCTTCCCTGGCCCCTCCCTCTTAACCTCAGAACCCTCACTGTACTTATTAATGTTAATTTGGCTTTTAAAGTATTTATTATTGAGTTGTCTGAGTGTAAATATTCACTAATTTTTTGTGTCATTCTGATTTGCTCTACTACACATAATTCTCTCAGACTAGCCCCATTTGTTAAAAATGCTTTAATTTCATCCTTTGTTATGGCTAAATAGTACTCCATAGTATGGATGTACCACGTCTTCCTCATCCAAGCATCTCTTGGACATGTGGCTGCTTCCTTATGCTAGCTACTGTAAATAATGCTTCTATGAACATTGTGGAACAAAGGGGCTTTTGTATTGATAGTTTCACATTCATATGCCCAAGAATACGATTTCTGGGTGATATGATATTTTGAATTTTAGTTTTTTAAAGTAAACCCATATTCCTTTCCACGATGATTGCACTATTTTTACATTCCCACCTGCAGGGTAATAGGGCTTCTCTTTCTCCCCATCCTTTCTAGCACTTGTTGTTAGAGGTCTTTTTTAATATGTACCATTCTCATAGGCATGATGTGGAATCTCAGTGTGAATGTAACCTGTATCTCTTTTATTGGAAATGATGAATATTTTTTCATGTGTCTATTGGCTTTCTGGATATCTTCGCTGGATTTGTCTGTTCACATCTGCTGCCCATTAATTGGGTTGTATATTTTTTTATTTTTGAATTGTGTAGGTTTTTTATATATCTTAGATATTAATCCTTTATCATGTATCTATTGTGTGAATATTTTCTCCCATTCAATAGGATGTCTTTCTTTACCTTTCTCTTTCTTTTCTCCTTCTCAGACCCAAATGATACAAATGTTATTTTTCGTTAAGTTGTTAAAAAATCGTTCTTACATTATTTTCAGTTTCTTTCCTTTTGTTTTTCTCTTTGTCATTACATTCATATATTATCCAACGTTGTGCTTTGGAGCTCATTAGTTTTCTTTTTTGTGTCCCCTTTTTTTTGGCTGTTGAGGCCCTTAGTTGTATTTTTAAATTTGGTTTATATTTCTTACCTCCATTACTTCTAATTTTATCTTCCTCATATTTTCTTGGTCTTTATCCTTTTTGTTGTTTTATGTCTTCTGTTGTTTTATTGAGCTCAATAAGGGATGTTATAGCCTTTCCCCTGAACTCCTCTTCCGTCCTGTTCTATAATTCTGCTGGGTTGAGACTCCTCTCAGATTTTTGTTACTCTGCATTTGTAATATGTTCTTCTGTATTCTCATATTTTAGTTTTTATGGTTTATCATAGGGATAAACTCAGACTGTTAAGAATTGGTACCATGAAAGCACAGTAAGTATAAAAGAGGACAGTAGGACATCAAAGTATCAAAACCAGTGAGCATTAGGGATTCAAACACCCTCCTTTGCTCTGTGTATCAGAGTTATGTGGTGGCAATCCCAGTGAGCCCCTCCTCTAGGCAAGCTCCTTGGTCCAACTGTCTCTTATAGTCTATATATATCAAGGCTATCTTCATGCACTAGATGCAGTGCTGGGCAAGGATTGTAGATGATATGAGTCACAGGCCAGAAGTTGTTCTTTTCTGGTACAAAACCTAGGAGTGTTTTTTTGCACCTGTTAACAGGTGCTTGAGCTCTAGTTTATGGGAGTGTTCATGCTGTGTTTTGGTTTTATTCTTGTGTTTATCCTACCTTGGCCTTTAGTAGTAACCTCTTCTAGAGAGACATAGGTGATCTGACCTATTTCTCCTTGCTGGTTCAAGCTCCAGCTAGTCTATTTTAAGAGCCTCAGTTTCAAGTCAGCAATTCTCTGCACTCTTCCTCTGTAGCTCTCCTAGCAGTACACCCTTATCCTAGATGCCAATTCTACACACTCCCTTATTTGTTGCAGTGCCAGATCTCAATAGTCCCTGGTGTTCTGTATCCCTTAATCAACTAGTATAGGAAGTTCTGCACAGCAGTTGCCTTTCCCTCTTACAGGTTTTACTGCCCCTGTGTCACTATAAACACTAAAAGGTTTTCCTACACTTTTACATTGCACCTTTATTCCTAGTGTGTGCTATCATCCTCTATTTTTCCTTTGGGGGTGGGGGTTGGCTTTGTTCTACAGCAGCCTAGCTGTGAGTAGGTGGAGGGAGTGAATCTGATGTCTTTATTCTGCCACCATCTTGCCAGATTCCTCTGTTTAATTTCTTTAAATTTAAATTTTAAATCTGGTTCTTACAGAAATTTTGTTTAACTGCAGAGTGAATACTCCTGCGTGGTTCAGGTGACATTCTCCTTTGTCATTAGTTCCTGTTTTTGAAACTTAAGCTCTTTGAGAGCCAGAGCTGAGTTATGTATTTCTTTTTAAATCCCCATCGTTGACTGGCCCAGTAGCTTACAAATAGCAATTACCAAACCTCATACCATACCCTTAGCTGAATAAGAGACCCTGATTTTTGTGTTTACTATATTAACTCTGAGCACAGATCACAGTGTGAAAAAAAAAAAAAAAGAGACTCATGAGTCTTCCTTAACATAGTGCATTTTAAATACCTTGCACCATCTAGTAGGAAGTTTAACAGAGAATTGAGCACCTGTCTTTAGTTGGAAATTGAAATGAAGGCATGAATGTAGGTGAAGTCAGCTAGAGACAAAACCTAAAATGAAAAGATGAGAAAATCTAGTGAACTTTGTCTCTGATCTGACAAGCTCTCAAGTTCTTTCTAGCCATTAGTTGGCATGTCATTTGATACGTCATTTTTTTTAAGATTGATTTATTTATGCATCCAAGCTGGGATACAGACCAGAGGTATGGGGCGGCAAGAGGGTTCACCAGAGACAGAGTGGAGAGCAGAACAGGCAAATCAACGGAAACACACCGCTGAGGGGAGCAGCGGGCAAGGCAGGAGAGGTCTGCTGCGCCATGTGGGAATCTCCCTGGCCAGGTGTCGAACTTTTACGTTGCTGTTGCCGACAGCTCCAAAGTGCAGTGCCTAACCACTGTGCCACCGGGGAACTCCGATATGTCATTTTTTAAATGTGAAAAGAGTAATAGCTAAAAGTACATAAGAGTTAAGCTCTTTATGCCTTCTTTGTTTTCACATGAAAGTTGTCCAAATGGATGTTTTTGTACCTTGTCACAAAAATGATGATATGGATTTCAAGGTAAGCTAGTCATTGCTATTAGTAAGTTTACAGAGAGGTATCAGAAAATACAGGTCTGAACTTTGAAGGCTTTTCCCCCATGTAGTAATACCTCACATCTTATAACTTTTATGGAAAATAAGATTGTTACTTCTCTGTCACATATTTGAACTTTCTATAATGCTTTAAAAGTAATCTGTAGAAAGTTTTCTGAATATTCTGTACAACTTCAGTTCCCTTACTCCAAAAGCAGCCGGTCTTTCTGTGTATTTCGTTTGTTGTTACTTCAAAGTAGTGTCAGAAGTGAGTTGGAAAATTTGTCATATTTTATTTGAAAAACTGCTAGTACTTAGATGTTTGCGGAAATCAAAATTTGGCAATCCATTATTCGTATATATTAAAATGTAATACTGTCAAATGGGAAAATCTTTTAAGGTAATAGGTAAATTAACATGCCAAAGAGCAATAACTTGCAAATAATCATTTGGTTATTTTCAACTTGTATTTCCAAACTTGAGTTAGAATTTTTTCTAATAATTATAAAATCAAGCAAATAAGCAAATAAGCAAATATTTCTAACTCAATGACTTGAGTTAGAAATAATTTCTATGGTAATTTGAATATTGAGTTCAACAGAATTAAAATCATAATTCTTGAAAACTAGTTATATTTGAATTAGATAGTAAATAATAAGGCCATCTAGTGGTAATTTTCCAAGTTTTAATGGATTTGAAAACCATAGAATGCTTTATTGAATGAGAACTTCAGAAGTTATCAGTTGGTGTTCTCCTGTATGGTCACTTAAAAGTTTGCTAGAAAATAGTTTAACTTAAGGTATTTTTCCCTTTTTATAGAAAATGAAGACTCTACATCCTTTCTACAAAGTGCTAATTTGTACAAATAGTATTTACTTCATTGTAATTATTAGATCCACAACTAATACCTATAAAAACCAAGCATTCAAAACAAGTAAAGACTTAATAGTAAAGTAAAATGTCAAAGTTTAAGGCGTTATAATCTTTCTGTAATTTTGGTGCAACAACGCATGCCTATTACATGCTAGGAAATAAATCAGACGTGAGCCCTGTCCTTAAGGTTGTTGGTCTTTCTATTTAGAATATTTCAGAATATTGACCATAGACAACCTGGATACTGAGAATGCTGATCTCTATATGTAGACCCAGGAACCTACATTTCAAATAAAGACCTTTGTGTGATTTTTAGGCAGATGAACTTTGAGATATAGGCTATACCGCTTACAAAGGTAATACAATAAAATCTCTAATTTGGGACCCTATAAAATATTATGTGTAAATTTAACTCATGTAAATATTAAAGAATTGTTAGGAAAGGAACACAAAATCAGGCATATTTCTACAGCTCTTTAACTGTAAAATAACAAAATAGCAGACAGAAAGGGAAACAAACTGAAATGGTACTCTCTTTTATTATAATGTTTAACATTATAAATATCTTTTAACACATGCAATGTCCTGAATATTTCTTATTTTTTCATCGAAGAGTACGTTTAGTAAATATTTAAAAAGGATAGTCACACTTGCATAAGCTTCCACTGCCCAATTTTTCACTCTAGCCTATTACTCCAGTTGGATGTAACCTTGTCATTAAAGTTATCCTCATTATTGAAATTACCTATTTAAATTGATTTTGAATATCTTTATTTGCCCCTAAAGTTGCCGATAAAATCAAGTATCAATCTGGTGCTCAAACTTTTCATTTATAAAATAATTTTCTCCTCCTAGGTATTTGGAGTAGATGACAATCAGGATTATAATAGACCTATCATCAATGAAAAACATAAAGATCTGATAAAAGATTGGACTTTAAATTCTGCTGCAGAAGGAATGGAAGAAAGAAAACCACTGACTGCATCTGGATTTCACAGCTTAGAGGTATATATCTGTTCCGCATACTTAATTGTTATGCATAAAATGTAAGTTTTTATGATTTTTAATTAATTTATTAGATTGTAAACTACTTCTAAAAATTAAATTCTTATTATCTGTCTTACTATTAGTAAAAGCCTAAAGCAATTTCGCAGTATTTCCAATCCAGGTTTTGATTCTTTTCAATTAATACTCTTGTCAGTGAGAGGAAATATAAAATTTCAAATAGGCTGTTAAAGAGCTATATGTTCGCTGCTCTAATTGACATTATTAGATAAAAGAAAAAATATATAATATTATACTTTATAGCATTTGGGATGGAAAAATTTATCATGCTAGGAAGGGCAAGGTAGTACTTGATAGATAAAACTTACATATTTAAAAAATTACTTGTGTAGTACAGCCCAGGATATAATTAGATTAATATGAAATTAATGAAACATAACTTGATGAAGGTAGTTTCATCAGAGTCATAATGATCTATATTAGAACTGCAAACACCTGAATGCAAATCCTGGAACTGCTGCATCTAACAACTACCTCTGAGTTAGCCACTCTTCCTCTCTTTTTATTTTTTTATTATAATTTTTAGTTAATTTGATAGTCATTTACATGTCTTCTATAACTATGAGGTTGCATTTTTACTCCTCCATGCTTCACTCACCCTCTATAAAACTTCCCATGCCAGTGCCTCATCTCCATCCTTACCCTACCTCCTTCTCTCTTCCACCTATTCCGCCTGGCAACCAGTGTATTTTTCACTAAGTCTAAAAATTGTTTTAGCTGTACTTTGTCAGTATATATCTTTTATTGTTTCTATTCCACAGATAAGTGAAACCATCTGATACTTTTCTCTCACTTTAATTTCTGACTTAGCATAATCACCTCAAGGTCCATCCATTTTGTCCCAAAAGGCACTATTTCTTTTAATAACTGAGTATTATTCCTGTTTCTTTATCGGTTGTCTGTCATTGGGCACTTAAGTTGGCTCCATGATTTGGCAGTTATGGAAATTGCTGATATGAACATAGGCGTACATAAATCTTTTCATCTTATTACTGTTTTTGTGTTCTTTGGGTAAATACCTATCAGAAGTTTTGCTGGATCATACAAAATTTCTCCCTCCATGCCATTTTCCACAGGGTCTACACCAATGTAAATCCCCACCTACAGTGGCTGAAAGTTCCTTTTTCTCCACATACTTTCCAGTATTTGTTGTTTCCACTCTTTTTTGATGTAGGCCATTTTCAGAAGGGTGAGATTGTGTCTCATTATCCTTTTGCTTTTCATTTCCCTTATAATAAGGGATTTTGCACAATTTTTCATGTGCCTATAGGTTATTTCATTGTCTTTAGAAAATTATCTGCTTAGGTCTTGCTCATTTTTAATTGGGTTGTCTCTTTTCTTATTGTTGAAATTAAGTATTTTATTTTGAAAATCATCAGAATTGTGATTTTTAAATATCTTCTAGTCTTTAGGTTGCTTTTTGTTTTTGTGATGGATTTATTGAGGTACAGAAGTGTTATCGTTTGGTGTATTCCCACGTGTTTATTTTGCTTTTGTTTCCTTTGCCATTGCGGTTAAGTCTAAATACATCTTTGTGATGTCTATATTTTCTTTTAAGTATCTTATGGTTCCAGTTCTTATACCCAAATCCTTAATTCATTTTAAATTAATTTTTATATGTGGAGTTAAGTATGAATCTAGTTTGAGTATTTTGCATGGGGCTATTCATGTTTATCAATGTCATTTGTTAAAGAAGCTTTCCTATGTCAAAGATTAACTGTCCACATTTGCTTGGGTTTATCTCTGGACTTTTTATTCTATCATATCAGTGTTTGTTTTGTTTTTGTTGATCACTATTGCTGTGTTATATAGTTTGAAGTCAGGAAGTGTGATACTTTAATTTTTTTTTTCCTTTTCTCTCAGGAGTGCTTTGACTAGGGTCTTTTTTTATTGCCATACAAATTGTATAATTGTTCTGTTTCTTTGAAAAAAGATATTGGGATTTTGATAAGTATTGCATAGAATCTTTAAATTGCTTTAGAAACATCACCATTTTAACAGTGTTTATTTTTCTAGTCCCTGAGCATGGTATATCTTTCCATATCTTTCTGTCTTCTTTTATTTTTCGTTGGCAGAAATTTATAGTATTCAAATGAGCAGGGCCTTCACCCCTTTTGTTAAGTTTACTCCGGGTATTTCATTCTTTTTTATGCAATTGTAAATGGGGTTGTCTTTCAGATTTCTCCATCTTCAGATTCATTGTTTACGTATAGAAACACAACTGATTTCTATGTATTGCTATTGTATCCTGATACTTTACTGTATTCACTTACTATTTCAAGAAGTTTTTTAGTGGAGTTCTTTGGGTTCTCAATGTATAGTATCATGTCATCTGTGCATAGTGAGTTTAATTACTTCTTTTCAGGTTGGGTTTTTTAATGTCTTTTTCTTGCCTAATAGATAAGACTTCTAATAAAATGTTGGACAGTAGTGGTAACAGTGGACATCCTTGTCTTGTTCCTGATCTTAGTGGAAATCCTTTTCATTTTTTCACCATTGAGTGTGATATTGGCTTTGATTTTTGTCACATGTGACTCTTACTATGTTTAGATAAGCTCTGCTTATACCCATTTTAATGACTTTGAATGTGTCTTTGGCTTCTGTTGTAATGATCATGTGATCTTTGTCTTTTTTGTTGATCTGTTAAATTACATTGATGATATGTGTGTGTCGTACCAGGTTTGCTAGAATTTTGTCGAGGAATTTTGCATCTATGTTCATCAGGGATAATGGTCTATAGGTGCTATTTTTTTTTTTTTTGTACTGTCCTTGTTTGTTTTGGGGACTGGGGTAATGTTGGCCTCATATAATGTGTTGGAGAGTTTTCCGCCCTTTTCAATTTTTTTTGAAGAATTTAAGGACAGGTATTATCTTCTTTGAAGGCTTGGTAGAATTCATTGGAGAAGATATCTGATCCTGAGCTTTTGTTACTAGGGAATTTTTTTTTTTTGTTACTCTACTTACCTGCTTTTGATTGTACTGTACAGGCTGTATATTTCATCTGGGTCAGCCTTGGAACATGTGTGAATATAAAAGTTTGTCCTTTTCTGCCAGGTTGTCCAGAATATTTGCACTGAGACATTCAAAGTAGGTTCTTATAACCCTTTTTATTTTGTAGCATCTGTTACAATTTTTATTCCTTCGTTTCTGATTCTGTTTTATTGGGTTTTCTTTCTTCTTTTTTTTAGTGAACCTGGTTGCGTTTTGCTTATTTTTCAAAAAACCAACTCTTACTGATCTTTTGGACTTTTTTTGTTTTCTATTTTGTTTATTTCTGCTCTAATTTTTATTGTATCTTTCTATTGATTTTCAGTTTCTTTTTTCCTTTTTCCTGTTCCTTCTGTTGTAGAGTTAGATTGTTTATTTGAGGTTTTCCTCTTCTTTTTTATTCTACGGGCCCTTATAGTACTGATTTTAGATTAAAGCATCTCATAGCTTCTGGTAATTTATCTCTCCATTTTTGTTAGTCTACTGACACTTTTTGGTTTCTTCTCTGACCTGGGAGTTCTTCAGAAGCATTTTGTTTAGTGTCTACATGCCTTGTTTTATTCCAGAATGCTTATTGTGGCTAGTTTCTAGCTTTATACCCTTGTGATCTGAGAGAATGCTTGATATTTCTATTTTGATTTATTTTCTGAAATATATTTTGTGCTCCAGCATCTGTCCTATTCTTAAGTATGTTCCACATGCACTTGAAGAGAATAGGTATTCATTTCTTTTGGGAGGAAGCCTCTGTTAAGTCCTTGTGGTCCAGCAAGTCACTTAAGACTTCTGTTTACTTGTTAATTTTATTCTAGATGATCTAGCCCTTTGCATCAGAAAATAATTGTCTTTTTGTCAGTGTGTTGCTTTAAGTCTTTTAGTAGTTGGCTTATATAACTAGGTGACCCCGTATTAGGTGCATCAATATTAATGACAGCTATATCTTCTTGATGAATTTACCCTTGATGATTAGGTAGTGTTTGTCTTTGTCCTTGTTTACTTTTGGGGGGTTCCAGTCTACCACTTTCTTTGTTTTTGCTTTTAAATGTGTTTCAGTGTATGCATTGTAAACAATATATGGATCGCTGAAACTTTTTTACCCAATTTGTCATTCTGAGCCTTTTAATTGGTGAGTTTAGGCCAATCACATTGAAGGTGATTATTGATATTTGGGAGTTATTTACTGTTATTTTGTATTCTATGTTTTGATTGTTTTATATTGTTTATATTCTTTTTCCATTGGTTTCTCTTTCCTTTTTCATTTGCCTTGCTTTCCCTGCTGATTGACTTTCTTCACTTCTTCTAAACTAGATTTTTGGTTGGTGATTACCATGTGGTGTATATGAAATTTACTATGTCTGAAAAAGTCCCTTATGAGCTATTTTCCCTTTTCTTTCTGCTCTTTAGTGTCCTGTTGTTGACTCATAATATGATTTATTATGCTTCTAGTTTTGTATTCTTATTATCACTTTGCTGAGGGGGTTTGTTTCATTTTTTTTCTTTTGCTGTTTAAGAACTCCACTCAGTGTTTCTTGCAGAACATAACTTTTGGTAAACTGCATTAGCTTATCTTTGTCTGGAAAAACCTTTATTTCACCTTCATATTTGTTTTGTAGACTAGAGTATAACTGGCTGGCAGTTCTTCTCTATTTAGGACTGTGAGCACACATTCTATCTCTCTTGTTTGGAGGGTGACTAGAGTGAAAATCTAAAATGTACTCCTTTGTAAATTACCTTTTTTTCTCCCTGGCTGCCTGTAATATTTGTGTTTGTTTGTTTTTGATAATTTAACAATGATGTGCCTTGGTGTAGGTCATTTTGTATTTAGAAATTTTGTGTTCTTTCTGCTTCCTGTAAATTCTTGCTAATTTGATTCCTTAGGTTCAGGATTTCTCAGCTATTGTTTCTTTGAATAGTGTCTGTGCTAACCTCTCTCTTAACTTTCTGTAGTACCCTTATTTTTCCTCTTCTAGTTGAGTATTACATTCCTCATAGAGTTCCTTTTTCTTGAATCTTGTCTCTTCTTTCTAGTTGGGTGATTTGTACATTTGAATCTTCTATTTCTAAAATTTTGTCTTTGTCTATTTTAATTTTATATAAAATGCCTTCCATATTTGTCTTTATTTCATTCAGAGTCTCCTTTTATATTCTTTCATATCTTCATTCTCTTTAGCGAAGAACTCTTTGTTCCTGGATCTCTTTTGTAATATTTTGTACCTGACTATCTGTCTTTGACCTTCCAGTAAATACTCCATTTAGCATTTTTAATATTACTTTAATGTCTATGTTAGGTCATCAATTTCTGTATACTTTATATATGTCTCTTATATATGATCTTATTTTTCTATCTTTTTTCCAGCTGTTCTTTGTTTCCCAGGCACTTGCATCACCTTATTTTGCTTTTTGTCATTGGGATGCTACAGGTTTAATTTTGTTTGTTTCTTTTCTTTTTTTACCATTGCAGGAGGTGGGGGCAAATGTGGAGAGTGGGGCTTTAATACTCAGTCATGTTGAGGAGTGAGAGTGGATGCATGCTAGTAGATCACCTCTGCCTCCCCTCCTCTTCCTCCAAAGCAACCTCTGCTTAGTGCTTCACCTATCAAACTTCCTGTCCTGCCTCCTTGCTGTCCCATGCTGTGCCTGGTCCTATTGTATCAAGCTTATGTCTTCTGGAAAGAGGGTCTGGTCATTGTCCACAGGGCTCATGCTTTTAGTCTTAGTTTGCCATTTACTATCAACTACCATCACTATGTATGTGAGGAACCTGGCCTGCAGGTCCTGCCACTTACCCCCTTGTTTTTTTCCCAAGGGATTGGTGATATCTTCCACTGCTGTTAGAATTGTGACCAAGCCCTGCAAGACTCCTGAAGTCTCTTTGTCTCTTTGTTCTCTTTCTGCTAGGAGGGAGATGAGAGGAGCTTTCTTTTCCTGCACCAGTATGGAACCCCAGTGACTGGGCTGCTTCTGTGCCCACAAGTGTCTCCAATCCCTTCCCAAAAAGTCCCGCTGGTGAAATTCATAATGCCCCTTTGGGCCATGGATGGCCATCCCTGGGCCTGTTCTGTGGGCTAGGGTATCTACTTTCCAAACTGTGCTCCCCATCACCTCCTCCTCCCACTTCCTTGTAGAAGCCAGCAACCTTCGTATTAGTTTTAATGGGAAAGTTCTAGAATTCTGTCAAGCAACATATGAATCTTCCTTTGAGCAAATAGTATTTTTATTTTATAGATATATTTTTTAAGGGGTGATGATGATCCAGTCTTCTCTGCTTTGGTCATATTGTGAGTGGAGTCTCTTCACTCCCCTTTCTTATATTCAGTTTTCTCATTTATACAAATGATATTTTGATATTATTTATTCACAGGAAATTCTCCCTTTGTCATAATTGTCTGAGATTTATGCATGCGATAATTATTTATATGGAAAGATAAATATTGCATACTGATATGCCAAAAATAAATGTAAAAGATAAATGAGAAGCACTAATTATAATTTATTCAGATGATAAGAGCTCTCATTTAATGGAAGTTTTCTGTGTGCCATTTTACAGATAAGGAAACTGAAATAATATAGAGGTTAACTTGGCCAGGGTCTTAAAACTAGGACCTGTGTAGCCAGAATTTGAACCATAATAAATAACCTTGATTTCTTAAGTGAGTTCCTTGTTATTGTACTATATATACTGCCTCTCATGAAATAAGTTAATTTAAAATATACAAATAGTACATAAATATAAAATTTAAGTTTAATAAAATCTTAAGGTATTGAATAAAGCCAAGTATAAACAATGAAAAACACTTGCATGAAATTTAAATCAAATATTTTTATATGCAGGTAAATACATCTATATGTTTATTTATTTATTAATTTTAGCATTGCTCCATTATGTTTTTTCCTGAAAATTGTCAAAGCAATTATTGCACTATAGTCTTCCTTTTTGCTCCTTGGTTTATATCTAGTATCTAATGCTTAATTTTCTTATTGAAAACAAGTGATACTTGTTTTAGGCAATATTTTGATAGTCTGTTGAATGTAGAACGGTGCTGGTGAGTGTGAACTTACCAGACTCCTTCCTCTTTTTACCCCCTATATGAATGAATGTCAAGTAAAATTTATTTTACCCCAGTATGCCCTGCCTTTGACAAAGTCACCTTAAACCGGTCTTTAGAACAGTCTTCACAGATTGGTTCTACATAATTGTATGTCAATGAAAACCACCCTGTTGGTATTCTCACCATAGTGTGGAGGCTTAGCTACCACAAAATCTTGGAAAGAAATTCCAGAATTCAACAGTCTTTGGTATCTTTAAGGTTCATTTTGTGTGTCTCACGTACAAGTACTACTTAAACCTATCTTTCTTGAAATAATATAACATATAGTATGTATCAAACATTTATTTCATTATCTAGTTTGTCATCGTTAATACAGTAAATCTGACACTTAAAAGTTGTTTTGAACCTGAAAAATCTGACTGTGAATTATGGCTAAAAAATGGGTGAGGAGTGGGAAAACAAAGGGAAGGGGATACAATAGAATATGCCGGAAGGCTGAGGGTACCTTGATAGTGGGTGTGGTATGGTGACATGTATCTGAAGAAGTATGATACGCCTTTGAATCTTATACAGTGAGATAATCACTGTTACTTCAATGAAAATAATAAATAAACTTTCAAAATTGTTTTGAGTAATTCAACTAAATTCTTATTCATTTACTTTTCATCCCTTACTAGTTCCAATTTCATTAAGCCTTCACTTAGATTTTTAGTGAGGAAACAGTTTTGGGGTTTTTTTATAGGCCCTACATCTTCCATATGAAATGCCTAGATTACTTGGGGGATGGGAGGTTCTTAAGAAACACCAATATATGTCCATAAGGCTGTGGAACATAATAGCTTAAATTCCATTTCATACTTGACTGTAAGGGTTCAAAGAACACTTGCTAAATGCACAGATCTAAATAGGGGGTAGATGTAGTAGTCTCAGACTAGTTATAGAAAATATCTTAAAGGTTGAGTGATTTCTAGCTCCTGGAAATAGGAAGGTGTTGTAAAAAGAAGTCAAAAGTTGTGGGTTTATTTTTGAAATCCCTGAAGACTTGACCTGACAGATTGAATACTCCTTGAGACTCTGGAATCTCTCCGATTCCTAGAAATATAAGAGAACAGCTTTAGACTAGACCTTTTGATTCCTTGTTCACAGAATAAACTAACTCTACTGTTCTAGCTATAAAACTGTGATAATATTCCTAAGTTTATCTAGCTCTAAGAGTTTAATACCATTGTTATTATTTAATAGAGAAATTTATACTATGTTCACAGTGATAATAAAATATAGTTAAAAGAGCTATCTAGAGAATCTTCATTTTTATGTATTTAAACATGTATGTAGGAAATTTAATAAATGATATAGCACTGTGAAGTTTATATATTTCTTTGTTTGGTAGGTTAACATGACTAAACAGAATTCTTTTTCATGAGAATCACATTTCACCAGATTATATTATGTCATTCTCTCATTTTTCTCCTGTATTTTCTTTATTTAGGAAGGTACATCTTCATCTGGAAACAGACGTTGGGTTTCACAGTGGGCTAGTTTGGCTGCTAATCACACAAAGCATGATCAAGAAGAAAGGCTAATGGAGTTGTCTGTAACTGTTCCCTTAGAGAATGGTATTTTTCCTCTTTCTTTCTTCTGTTTTTTAGAAGTCACACATTAGTTTTTAAAAAACAAGCTAAATCTATCAGTGAGAAGAATTACAGTTAAATAATTATTCATATATTCTTATGCTTATTCTTCATGAATTGATTTCCTCAAATAATGTATATTGTTAAAATACAACGCTAGCAAAAGATCTTTTATAGACTTCTTTTGTGAATCACACATCAGTTTTAAAAAAAAAAGCTGAATCTATACAGTGAAAAGAATTAAACTTAAGTAAACATTCATATAGTCTCATGCTTATTCTACAGATATGATTTGCTTTCCACTAATAGTGCATATATCATTAAAATATAGCCTATTAAGAATTAGAAGAGATAATTTGTAGCTGAAGCACACACGTGTGTGTGTGTATATATATATATATGCCTATATATATATGATTTTATGTAGATATAAATGAAAACATATATAAATGAAAATTTAAGAAGCAAACACAATTAAAAATTATCCAATTCATTAGTATAACAAATATCAGAGTGCCATTTTATGCCATACTTTCAATGAAAAAGAATTTGCTGAATGCATACTTAATATTTTATGCAAATCTTTGTAATGTGATTTTTATTGCCTTTTACTTATATTTCTGTGAATTCAAAGTTTCTTTAGAAAAGAAAAGTTGTTTTTCTAATGATTTTATTATAGATTCTATTAGTTACATTTATGATTAAAATAAAATCCTCAAGGAGAATTTGCATGGGACTATCTATGTTCTTAATTTTGTTGTTGGAAATGGAAACTTACTTTGCCTCTGGCTTATAGCCTCTCAAAACTCTGGGGTAGGTATTGTGTAATATCAGCAGGTAATTGAGCAGGTACATGCAATATACTATAGAAAAACTTACCATTTATTTATCATAGAAATTTAAAGTAATTGACAGTATTAACAAAACTTTTGGAACTATAAAGTGATTTGCAGGTTGGTCACTGAGAAACAAAGAAATCATACAGGGCCCAGGTAAATTTACCAAAAAATGTATTATAAAATTATGAAGTGTAAGCTGTGGAAGAAAAATTCTACCCTTGATATAAAAAATAATACGGTGCTTAGCCTTCATTATAACTGTTTTCATCATGTTTTAAATAATTTATATACCACTTAGCCTTCATCATTACTGTTTCATGATGTTTTAAATAATTTATATAAATAAGCTGCTAAATTTACTTAAATCCTAAAATGTTCTTGTTAGTCATTGAATATGTGTTAAGCAAGACATGTGGGATGCTAAAAAAAGTACTAACATAAAATAGGTATTTCATTTTAACTGCTTCAAGTAGCACTAAGGAGATAAGATATATAAATATAAGATTACTAGTTGCTAAATTAAAACCAGTAAGTTTAATAGGTATGTTCCTATATATTCATTGTGTTGTCATGCAATTTAAATGCTAAACTTTTAGAATTAAAAAAGCAACAGAAGACTCACAGAAGATATATCTAATATCTTTTTCCACTTAATCCCCAAAAGATTAGAATGACGTATATGTTAATTTATATTTCCTTACAAAGGTATCTTCCTTTTCTAAGAGATATATTCCACTTACAGAGCCAGAAAAATTCTTAAGTTCTCTCACATTAGTCTATATTCACTCACTGTCATTCTTTCAGGTAAGTAATAATGCTTATTAAAAAGCAAGTGTATTATTCTTCACTATGTAATTGAAAGTGTAGTAGTGATTAGTGCTTATTACACATTCTTTGTGCAATTCTTTAATCAAGTTAAAGTCTGTTTTCTTGAACAGACATTTGAAGATGGGATAAAACTTAGAGCAGGAATGAACACAGTGAAATTCCCTGCTATAAAACACTGAAAGAAGAAAACAATAGGTTTAAATTGGAAATGAGATAATCCTAATGTTCATCTCATGCCATTTGCTTTCTGGGCACTTCTCTTAGTATTCTGTTCATTTACTTTATATTTAAGCTGTTTCTTAACATAGCCTTTTAAACTGTAATAAATATTGTATTTATTTTTCCCCAATAAATTCCTTCCTCTGGTTTTATTTTACAGATGCAAATATCAGTGAATCTGGCATTTCAGTGAGAAGTACTGGCTCAACAACTTCTTTGGTTAGTCAGAGTGAGAGAAGGAGGAGAACCCTTCCACAGCTTCCAAGTGAAGAAAAATCTCTTGAGGGCTTCAGAGCAAAGGTTCTAACACAGAGGTCAGAGATAGGCGAAAAACAGGATACAGAACTTCAGGAGAAAGAAGCACCTACACAGGTATACCAAAAAGATACCCAAGATGCTGATAGATCCCTGAATAAAGTGAACAGGACAGTGAATGGTGAGACTCTCAAAGCTGGAGTAGATAATAAAACCCTGATTCACTTAGGCAGTTCTGGAAAGGAGAAAAATGACACTGATAAGGAAGTTTCTTTGGTAAAGCAAACATTAGCTAAACTTCAACAAGAACAGAAGGAGCAAGCACAGTGGACACCTACTAAATTATCTTCTTCAAAAAATGTTTCAGGTCAGATAGATAAATGTAGGGAGGACTCTTTTAAACAAGAGTCACAACCACAAGAAAAAATTTCAGGACAGTCTATAAGTAAAGGAGTAAATGAGAGCAAGAGAAGAAAAGCTGAGGAAATTCTGAAAAGTCAAACTTCCAAGGCAGGAGACAAGAAAGAAACTTCCAAGTCATTAGTGCGACAAGGAAGCTTCACCATAGAAAAACCCAGCCCAAACATACCCATAGAACTTATTCCCCATATAAATAAGCAGACTTCTTCTACACCTGCTTCTTTAGCATTAGCATCTGCCAGTAGACTACGAGAAAGAAGCGACTCTATGGATACTGATTCCAGTTTGGACACAACTCTCATTCTAAAAGATACTGAAGCAGTAATGGCTTTTCTAGAAGCTAAGCTGCGTGAAGATAATAAAACTGATGAAGGCCCAGATACTCCCAGTTATAATAGAGACAACTCTATTTCACCAGAATCTGATGTGGATACAGCTAGTACAATTAGTCTGGTTACTGGAGAGACTGAAAGAAAGTCAACCCAAAAACGAAAAAGTTTCACTACTCTCTATAAAGATAGGTGTTCCACAGGTTCTCCTTCCAAAGATGTCACAAAATCATCCTCTTCAGGTGCTCGGGAGAAAATTGAAAAGAAAACGAAAAGTCGTTCCACAGATATAGGGTCAAGAGCCGATGGTCGCAAATTTGTGCAATCTGGTGGAAGAATAAGACAGCCTTCAGTAGATTTAACAGATGATGACCAAACCTCTAGTGTACCTCATTCTGCTATCTCTGATATTATGTCATCTGATCAGGAAGCTTACTCTTGTAAATCTCATGGAAGAACTCCACTTACCTCAACTGATGAGCATGCACATTCTAAACTGGAAGGGAGTAAAACAACTAAATCTAAGACTTCTCCTGTAGCACCTGGTTCATCCAGTAAATCAACCACTCTTCCAAGGCCACGACCTACCAGGACTTCCCTCTTGCGCAGAGCGCGACTTGGTGAAGCATCAGACAGTGAACTTGCTGATGCTGACAAAGCATCTGTTGCTTCTGAAGTATCCACAACAAGTTCCACATCAAAACCTCCCACAGGAAGGCGTAACATCTCTAGGATTGATTTATTGGCTCAGCCTCGTAGAACAAGGCTTGGCTCATTATCAGCTCGCAGTGACTCTGAAGCAACGATCTCTAGAAGTAGTGCCTCTTCACGAAATGCAGAAGCCATAATTAGAAGTGGAGCCAGATTAGTACCTTCAGATAAATTTACTCCTAGGATTAGAGCTAACAGTATCTCTCGACTCTCAGACTCCAAGGTCAAAAGTATGACCTCAGCGCATGGCTCTCCAGGTAAATTGGATCCAGACCTTTTTTAATAGCATATTTCTTTTATGTCTTCAGATTCCCTGTATATATAGTTAAACTATACACACACACACACACACACACACACACACACACATATATAAACTATATATATATTAAATATATGTATATATAGTTAAACTATATATATATATATATATGTATATAAAAAACTATATATATATAGTTTTCTAATGTTGCTTCCAAAACTGAAAGGTTATTTTTAAAGGGTTTTTTCCCTACAAAATTTATTTTAAGCTTTTAAATGAAAAATTCAGAAGTTATACACACTTCCAGTTAATGTCCTGAGGCAAATTTGTTATTTCAAAATTATAAGTATGTTGAACAAATAAGTTCAATTTTAATTAACTGTTGAATTATTAGAATTTATGTGTCACAATTAGATTAGAAATTAATACTGTGCTTATTAAAGGATGTGTTTAACTTTTTAATAGTCTCATAATTCAAAACCTTTATCACCTGAGGAAAAATAAATATATTTTACCTTTTCCCCCCATTTTGAAATATTTCATATACTTATAACAGTTAAAAGTGTATTAGGTAAATACTAATCTTTATTTCAGTGGAAGAAGATGGATTCATGAGACAATCACTAAGCATATATGAGGCTGTATAAATTTATACAGCAAACTGGGCTGTATAAATTTACTGGTTATGAGCATTATCTCATAAAATGCTGTTACATCATTTAACAACTACAGTAATTAGCATTAAGTATAATAATTACAGAACCATTTTCTCCCCACCAGAATTTAACACTTTGTGTGCCGGTGCCCTTTAAATTTACCAACCCTTGGGGCCGGCCATTTTCTATGCCACCATATGAATGGTATAAGCATTCAATAAAACACACACAACTCCTGAACTATTGGATATTAAAAAAACTGTAATATCTCTCATGAAACACCTTACACTTTCACCAAAACAATGTGTAAAGCTTCTAGACTGAGTACAATCAAAGAAATAGTTCCAAATACATCCACTGTGGCTTTAAAAACCGGAGACTAGATGAACACATATTAATACGTGAGCGGCCACCTGATACTGGTGACAAAAACACGTACTAATACTTGAGCAGACCACAAAGTGTTAAATCCTTCTGGCATCTGCTTCATATTCAGCGCTAAAACCAGGAAGACAGATATTGCTGTGTACCCTATAAACATAGTCTCATTACTTCATAATCACCCTCATATGTGGGTGTGGCAGAAAAGGCCAGTGAGGAAAGGAGTGGACAAGGGGTTAATATGCTTGAAGATCTATTATTGTCAGCAAGCACCTAGGAGTCCTACTCCTCAATTAAGAGTGAAGGAAATTGAGTTGGTATGCAGTCTCATCTTTTTATTTTTTACTTATACCACAACATAGCCTGCAAGACCAAAAACTAATGACATTTTAAAAAATTTTTTATCCTCCTTCTCTTTTACTACTACTGTTCTTCACTCCAGTCACATTTTTGTCTTTCTCCTCATCAGTGGGCATGGTAATAATGTTTGTAGCTGTACTTGGTAACACACAGCTTATATTAAGATAGGAGAATACTTTAAACATGTTTATGTGTTTAGAGATGAGGTAACAAAACAAGCAATATGGCAAAAGAAATTTGCCAAAATACATATCACAGATGCAGCATCAAGGAAATGAATTAAAGAGTAGATTCTTAAGGGACAACAGAATAACAATGGGTAAATATAACCCAAAATATACTAATAAGTTTTAAAATACTGGGCAGTAAATCCATCAATTTTTAACCCAAGTGAAGTGCAGAGTGAAAGGTGAGAGTATTAAGGAAAATGTCCTCTATTCTTTTTGGAATCACGATTAAGCTGTGTGTTACCAGGTATCATGAACAATTGTTTCTGTAATGATTGTTTGAATCTTAACATATGAGTAATCTGGTTTTATTCCTCAGTGTTTAACATAAGGGAGTTATTTGAGATAAAAACCAGATATGATACTTCAGCAGTTCTAAAAAACCAGTTATAAATTGTTGTATGTCTTTAAAGATAAATTGTGTTTTCTGCCTTTTTGAATGCAGACTTCGATAAAAATGCAATTCTTTAAGAATGTCCCAAAATAAGTTGTTAAATGAAATCCCCTAGAGCAAATTGAGGTACATGATTCTGGCCTTCTTCATACTTAATAACATTATATTAAATATTTAGAATCATAGAATTTAAAAGCTGAAAGGGTTATTTAGGGAATAAGGCCAAGAGACACAATAACCTGCCCTGGTCGCATGCTATGGAAAGATGTTCATTTTATGGTATTCTACCTTTTCTAGAAAGACAGTTGCCAGCATCTTCAGTCACTAGTAACATACTAAAATAATTACATAGCATAGGTCGTTTTAAAACATAATTTTTTAAAATTTGCTAATTGAAGAATCTTTGATATTATGACTTTTCTACAATTTTGATAGTTATAATATCTTGAATGCAAAATAAAAAGAGGATAAAAGGCCTTATGTTTTGAAATAAGACATACTCAAACTAAGTACCCTGAATTATCAATGTAAATCATTATCATTATGCTTTCTTTAAGTGCATGTTATAAAAAATGCATCTTGGTAACATCATTAGATTATTTTTAGATTATTTGCTTTCCCTTTTTTATTCTAATACTTATAATTAACAGATGTAAGAATTAGATGTTGGCCATGCATGACTTGAGTTATTTCTTCCTCCAGAAAAAAGGCCAATACAGAGTATTGTCATGGGGTTTTCCCTCCTAATTACTTTATTGCTACATGCTCATAATATGTATGTGAAATTTATTTGTGGCTTAACTGCCTATAGAAATATTCTTATATAAGCTATGAAGATGCCTTGTTTATTTTCTGAAATTGTACATGTTTGGTGCCCTTTAATGGCAAAGAATTTTGATTGATATTTTAAAAAAAATCAAAGACTTCACAGATAATATGACCCTAATAACTTCCCCCTTTTAAATTCTTTATATCATGGGTACTGTGTTTACTAGGGGTTTACTGTTTTCCACAAGAGAGGGAGTGCTACAAAATTTTATGGCTACAATAGCCTTTATAATTAATATAACTAAAATTATTGTCAGTTAGCTACAAAGTTTATTAAGCCCATCTGAGAACTTTCTCTAATTTTATGTGCCATCTAGCATTTTCACCAACAAAGAAGGCTTCTACAGATTAGAATTTCAGGTACCTTCAATATAAACTTTCAATTTAATGATTTACCTGAAAATCATTAGTAACCTTAGTAGTACTAATATATGAAATAAGCCTAATGATAAATTTAGTTCTATAAATGATTTTGCCTAAGCAAAATAAAACTATAGGGAAGATGTAAAATTTTTCTTCACAGGAATTTCAAAAATTACCATTTTGAGAAATTGAAAAATCTTTTTAAAAATTAGTCTAATTGGGAATGTGAAAATCAAATACTTTCCAACATTTAATTGTAACAGTTGGAGTAACAAGGAGTGTTTTCGAATCTGGGAAGTCAGTAGACCTGGCTTAAATTTTAAACAAAGCAACGCCTCTCTTGGCCTGTTTCTTCTTCATAAATTGAAGAATTTAGACTATCCAGTGTGTCAGATGGTTCTGTTCTAAAATTCTATGAAATAAGTAGTTATTGGGAAAAATTAAAAACACTAATTTGAAGTTTCTTCTGCAGTAACTGGCAGATTATAGGAATTTTTCTTCAGATAAAATATATGGCTGCTATGATTAGAAGCAAAGATTAAGAAAACAAATAGCATTGAAAGTCCTTTGGAAATGATAACAGGTTACCAGTCCTGACTTTATTTTTCTTAATTGTCGACGTGTAGTTTATTTCTAATCTTTTTCATTTATAAATGATGTTGCATGTTTTACACATTTATGAGTATATCTACATAATAAAATCATTAAACTCCCTTTCCTTTTACTTTGTCTGAACTCTGCTTTTTGCTGTTACACAATCTAAGTGATACTCAGAGGTAACTTCAGTTCTGCTTCATAGTCACTGTGTATGATATACTTTCCATTGGTAAAGATAATCCTTAATTATTTGAATACTTATTAATCATATTTCCCATTTCTGCTATATCCTGCTTATTTTCTCTCTATTTTTTGTCCTCAATTTTAAAAGAACAAACCTGAAAATAAACTGCTGCCTTTCAGTTTTTAAAATACACTTTATTGTTCTGATTGCTTTTCTTTTTAAAGATTTTATTAGAAACTTTACTATTCTTACTGGTTTCTAGTTAGACCTATAAAAATAGGTGGAAAGTTTTTGAATTTCTTTTGAAAAGGAAATTTTATGTTTTTTTGGTAAAAATTTCTTATGATCTTATGACTCAGACTATTAAACGTTAACCTAATGTGACTCTACTTATATATTGTCACCTGTTATTTAGTATACATTAGTGACACTGGGTTCTTAATTTCTCATTTGCTTTTATGTACTCTGCTGCTTGTAAAATATATCAACCATTGATGGCATTCTTCCTCAATTAACTACCTTAGTTCCATCATATTTGCTCATGTTTTTATAACTTTTTCAATTCAAATTCTTACTTGTTTTGTTTTATCATTAAATAATTTTCACTTGTAAGTATAGTTACTTAGTTTCCAAGTAAAAATTCAGGAAATTTAATCTAACAAATGATCATTTTCTTATTTATGAAACTGCCTTTCATAGGTGGGAAAGTAAATATTTAGCATTATGTGAAATGCCTTTATTGAAAAGTACAGATTTGTTCACCTTATTTCTATATTTGATAGTTTTCTAATTGATTTGCTTATCTCTAATTATTATCTCAACCCTCTTTGCTGTTGTTCCTAAACTTCCCTGAAATTATTTTTAACTCTTGAGGTCAGTTTGATTCATAGGGAATTTCAAAATGTCTAGAAATGAGTAAATCTGTTCCTTGGCAATGTATTGTCTATGTTAACGAACTACAATGTTAATTGTTTTAAGCACCCTCTTCCAGAACCCTGTTGAGTAATCACCTAAAATTCTGTATATGTATTTGTATACACTTACAGAAAGCCATGAAGCATCTGCTTATCTCATTCTCTCATACTCATAGGAAAGTAAATCAGAGTAAATGGATAGACTCTGATTTATGACACATGCCTGATTACAGACTATTCTGTTTCTTAAGGCAGTATATATCAATTTTATCTAAGTGCCAACGCAGTCTTTATAGAGCCTTAGCAAAAATGAACTTAGGGAAGAAAAGACAGGAAGGTCACAAAGATCTAGTGGGGTAGAATGAAGAAATTCTAGACTTTACAAACCTAAGGAGTTTAGATCACTGTCTGTTTTAAAAGTTGGAGAGGTGGAAAGGGAGGAGAGAGAAGGATCTTAATATTAACAACTGATGAAACTCAGAGCAGATACTAAGATTTGTCACTTTAATAGCCCAAATAATCTCATTTCTTAAAATAGATCTTTCCTAATTTGGGTAGAGCAAATGGTCAATATCCAGGAATTCATTTATTTATTAAAAAAAATGTATTGAAAATTTCTAGCCAGACTGCTAAGTGTAAGGTATACATTAGTATATTAAATATGTATAGCTCCTGTGAAACTTGCTATGAATTAGCCATTATTTTCCTTTTTTAACCACTACTTATGCATCTTGACTTATTTGTATGATTGTCATACTAACAGTTGTAGTGTGAAATATCTGCATTAACTTCAGATTTTTCAACTATGTCTTCGGCAGTACCATTTTTCAATGTCTCTACTAACCTTAAGTAAGAAAGTGATTGCCTCTTTCTTTAATGTGACTATTCACGGTATTTTCTGTGCCTCAAATGTCAATGGTTGTGAGAATTGCTTGTTGGAGTTTTGGTCCTTGTAGTTTTTCTTCCATTGTCTATTTTCACCATATGCTTTCAGTGTCAAAACAGCAGAAAGTTGTACTGAAGATGCTTTCTTGTGTTTTTACCATGTAAAAAGATTTTTTCCAATCATAGCATAACAGGATGTTGAATGACAGAGGTAATGTTTTTTTTCCTGCCATAAAAAGCAATTTCCACAGTAGGAATTATGCACATTTGTATGTTGGGAAAAGAGGGTTTTTATCATTTCCATGTTGAAACTCCATTTGGCATGAGGAAATCTTTTCCCTTATTTTTATTTTTGTTATTGTTGTCATTTTTTATAAAATACATATCTTCACTCAAATGAGAAATATTTGCAATGAAAAAGTTCCCAAGTTAAACATTTATAAATAATAACTAGAGCTTGCTTAGTTGTTCATCATTAATGGATTTTTCATCTGAATGCTTATTCACCATACTACAAAAGAATATGATTTTTTGATTATTTTTAATTATTCATTATTTTAATTCACTGAAATACATATTTAAGGAGTAGTAGACTTATATGTGAGGTTACATGTATGTCAGTTATGAAAATTGTGTTGTGTGTTTTATCACGGTGTTTTGAAATCATGATTTTTATTTTTATCTCCTCTAAAAGATAAAATAATAATTCTTTTTTTAATAATTAAACTAATTTAGTAAATTCAAGATGGAGGCGCTTTCCTACTGATTATGCTTCCACCTCAGAAGATGAATTTGGATCAAACCGTAATTCCCCTAAACATACCCGTCTACGTACTTCTCCAGCCCTGAAAACGACTCGATTGCAGAGCTCTGGGTCAGCAATGCCTACTAGTTCTTCATTCAAGCACCGAATAAAAGAGCAGGAAGACTACATCCGAGATTGGACAGCTCATCGAGAAGAGATAGCCAGGTTGGTTTAATGAGATTATCTTTAATAATTGAAATTTTTTTACTAGTTTCAACTTGATAACAAAGTTTAACTTTTGCTTGGTTTGTACTAATAGTCTAAGAAATGAAATCCATGAACTTAGTTTTGTAGGTAGTGTTACTCTCCATCCATTTCTTTCCCTTTTGTACTTTTCATGTCATTACTACTACTACAGAGTTATTTAAATTACTGTCCCCCTTTTCTTATTCTAGTAGAACTGCTGATGAATTCATACACTTTTTAAAAGATTGTCAGCGTCAGCTTTATTTGATTATTAATTGTGCAATTAAATACTACTTTACCTTCCAAGGAAGTAATGGTATACTTGGTAGAGATGTGTTTTAATGTTTTTTGTTTTGTTTTTTATTTATTTATTTATTTATTTTTTATACATACAAGCTGGGGTACAGGCCAGAGGTGTGGGGCGGCGAGAGGGTTCACCAGAGACAGAGCGGGGAGCAGAACAGGCAGATCAGAAATACACTGCTGAGGGGAGCAGCAGGCGAGGCAGGAGAGGTTTGCCGCACCATGTGGGATTCTCCCTGGCCGGGCATCGAACTCGCGTCGCCGCAGCCGACAGCTCCACAGCGCAGCGCTTAACCGCTGCACCACCGGGGAGGCCCGAGATGTGTTTTAATGTTCTTGGGGAGAATTAGAGTAGGCAGATTTTTACGAACACTATTAGGAGTTCAGTAAGTATTTAGTTCAATCCCTTGATTACGAAGTCAAAATACAATTATTTTGAGTATTAAATATTTATTGTAGCCTTTAGATTATACACAGGTTTCCCTGCTATCCAAAAATGAACATTCCTGTTTGATAAGATTTCGTAAGTTATTTTGGGAGTCTGGGAAGGCTATTACCATCAATTTGCATTGAAAAATTTTCAAGAATTTTTAAACCCCACAAAATAGCCTGCCAAATCATACCAAATAAGAGTGTGCTACATTCAGATTATAAGGGAGACCTGTAATAAAAATTCTACATATGTGATTTTTATCTGCTATCTTTTTGTTGTTGAAATCTGAAGAGAAGCTGTATACTTAAATGTATGCTACAGTAATTGAAATACAAGTTCTTTGAAAAGTTTGTAAAGTATTAAATTTTATGAATGTATACCATATCTTACCTGTTTTTACTGTATACATGCTAAAATTATTTCTGCCTTTATTTTAAGGTCCTAATCTTCAAGCTTTATACTTAGCACGTTATTAAAGAGCTTTTTAAAAAAGGACAGTAAGCTTTTACTATAATAGGTTTTTGTCTTTTTTCTAATCTCTTGTGAATTGTATTTATTCAGGCTCGTTAGTTTAATGTTTAGTTTTCTCTTTAATAACTGTTCAATTTTAATTACTTTTGTTTAAAATTCTTAGAAAACATGCCATTCTAATCTCATTGTTTTGCTTAAACATTTTTATTTTATGACACAAGTTGCATTTTTATGAGAATAGTTATTGAAGCATTCATTGTAAGCCAGTTCTAGTTAGAGGAAGGGCATATATGCTTTGGGGTCTATGAACTATTGATACTATGGACTCACAAAATGTTTGTAGTAAGACAGTCTTGACCTATTTTTAATTTTTGTGAGAACTGTTAGAAACAGCAGGCTTATTCTTGTCCCATTTTGCCCTTCCTCATGGAGGAGCTTGTCCTGTGCACAAGCTCAAGTGGAATCTGAGGGAAACTAGAGATTGTGTCTGCTTCCCTTTGGGTGGCCTCCTCTCAAGCTTTTTACCCATGAACTAGGATGATGACACACTTTCTGAGTCAAATCCATTTCCCTGCCCCCCAAACAGAAGAGTAGTAACACAAACAAGCAAGTGAAGAGGAATTGTATGTTATATTTTTACATGATTGTATTTGTTATTATGTGCATTTCATTACTTTATGTGTATTTAATTTTCTTTGACATTATTTTATTATCTGTAACACATTTTATTATCTATAACATATTATCTAAGACCAGGTCATTTAACCATGATTTTATGCCTTTAAATTTGTCATAACACTGCTAATAAAACTTACTTCTGGGATTTTAATTTTCAAGGTACATTTTTAACCCGTATATCTCAAAGCCAGGGAAGAGCTTTTTATTTCAATTTTTATTTTTTAAGGAACTAAAAAAGGGGTAGGGGTTGAGAGCATGGAAGGAAAGTTAATGTTGATATTTTATGTTCCTATGAACACTTATAAATTGCTTAATATGAGAATTTATTTTACAATAACTGAATAACTGTATAGAAAGTGAGAAATAGTTGTATTTCTTTGAACAGCTGCCACTGTCACTTAAGAAAACTCAATCTGAGATCAGATAGTTTTTGAAGAGTTAATAGGTAAAGATACTTTATTTAAAGTATAATATTGATTTTAAGTTATTACAAAATGTTTTATGCTT
Organism: Scalopus aquaticus; assembly: GCA_004024925.1. Lineage (NCBI taxonomy): Eukaryota > Metazoa > Chordata > Mammalia > Eulipotyphla > Talpidae > Scalopus > Scalopus aquaticus. The sequence goes on from PVIJ01002012.1 coordinate 135,923, forward strand.
TGGCATATTCTGTTTGTTTAGAATTTGGAGCTTATATCATTTAACCAGCACTTTATAAATCTGCACATAATAATTTTTTACTTCCATTGAAACTTACGGCACAAAAACAAGGTCTATCCAATATAAAATGTATAAGCAAATATAGTATATTTGACCTTTCAGTTGGAAATGGAATCCTTTTTTGCAATTACCTATGATAAATGTGCTCTTTGTAGCTCCTGCCTCAGTTTCTTTTTGACATATTTATTTTTAACTGAGGTAATATTGGAGTACCTCCATCAGGTATTACTACCATAGTGTCCCCACCACCAACTTACCCATATTCTACTACCACAGACTGCTGTGCTGCCTTTCCTCTTTGTTATTTATTATAACACAAATAGCATTTCCTTCTAGTAGAAGTTTGATAAATTATACTGTTTTTATGAATTTTAGGATAAACAAAGTTACACCACCATCTTTACCTTTACGGATGACCAAATAGAATATATTAAACCTAAAAATTACACTGGAAGGTTATGTAATTCCCACTTGAATCAGAATGCACTTGAATACACTCAGTATTTCAGATTCTTTATTACATGCAATATTATAAAATTAACTTTTTTTGCTAAAGATTTCTAGTTAACAATATTTTGTTTTAAGACTTATTCAGTTCATTATAGATATGATAAATGTGAGGATTAGTTAATAGATAAAGGCTCTCATTTTTTACTCTAATGTTAACTGAAAGTATTATTTGCAAACGTGGTATACTCTTGCAGGGTGCACACAGTCCTGCAGTTTTCTTTTGGATCAAACTTATACATAATGTGTAAACAATTCCTATGTACATAATACCGTGTTTAGCCTGAGTGGACTGTGGAGGTGACTTAGACATGTCCTCAAAAAGTTCAGAGTCAAAAAAAAGGAAGCAAAAGGTATATATAAATAATATAAAGCAGCGATATAAGAAGTTTGCCAAAGTATGAAAGTTTGTTCTGGTTTAAGATCTGACCGTATGCAGTTAATGGATGACCAAATTGAACCAAAGCTTAGCACAACGCCAGCTAAATAAAAAGAGACTCCAGCTAGGGACTGTACATGTAATTTTATGTGCTTTGAAGTTTTTTTTAACAGAAAAGTAACTTTAAATATATACTAAGAGAAGATACTCGATAAGAATTGTATAGAACCGTTTGGAAGAGATGAAAGGCTAAAGAAAGATAAATGATCTGTTCAGGAAGTTAATATGCAAGGGATTTGAAGAGCTGAGATATATGTTAGTGAGCATACAAATGTGATCAAACCCCTCAAGATGAGAAGGGTAATGATACAACATTTGATGATTCCCAGAATGGTAAGGCAGAATTTAAAATGATTCCACGGCTGTTCAGATGGGATACAGGCAAAATAAGGAACATAAAAGACAAGGAGAAATAAGGCAAGATCTGGACATAGTGACTATGGGGTACTTATGTGAAGTCCATGTGAAAAAGTCTAGCAGACAGTTGAACAATGACTCTTCAACATAGGAAGCTGATGAGAACTAAAATCATAGTTGTGGAAGTCACACAAAGATGAAATTCTTGAAGCTGTGGTAGTAGATGATATTGCCAGGAAATGGTGCAGGAACTAAGAAAATAGTGCTGAACCCTGAGGGATAACCTAAATTATAAGGATGTGGTATTGTCAAATTGTTGGGAGCATGGACTCTAGAACCATACCTAGGTTCAAACCCAGGTCTACCAAAAGCCCATATGTTCCTGTACAAGTTAAGTAACTGTTAATTTAGTGACTTTATGTGTCAAATGGACTTCATAATCATGCCAACTTGAGATATATGTTTTTAACGTACTGCTTGACATTTAGTATACTGTTGATGTTAATCATATTTAAGTGGGAGATGCAGAAAAAACGGTGTGAGAGTATATATATTCAAATATGTTTATATTTAGAACTTCATTGTGAATTTACTGTATATAATTTAAATTTAGGAGATTCTAAGTGTAACTGGATATTCAGAATAATAAATTCTTATAGTTCGTAAAATATTTGTTTAGACTCATCCTATTTTTATAAAGAATTTCAACCAAGCTTTTGTTCATATTTTTAACTCAAACACAGTTACTTAAAAATGTTCTTTTGAACTTGGATGTAAACCCCAAAATCCACGAAAAACATTTCATGACATAAGATTTAATGATGCCTTTAGGGATTTGTCCCCAACAGCAAGAAAAAGAAAAGAAAACATAAACAACTCAGACTACATCAAACTAAAAGCATGGGCACAGCCAAAGAAACCATAATAAAAAGACACTTTAATGAGTGGGAAAAAATATTTGCATGCCATTCAGCTCACTGAGGACTGATATAAAAGATGTACAAAAAAAACTCATAAAATAAAACAACCCAGTCAAAAAATAGGCAGAAATAAACAGACACTTCTTCAAAGACATACAGACTGCAACCAGACACATGAAAAAAATGTTCACCATTACTTATCATTAGGGAAGTTCAGATCAGGACCACAATGAGATACCATCTCACACCTGTGAAAATGATCCATGTCAAAAAGACCAGAAACAACAAAGCTAGCGAGGATATGGAAAAAAGGGAACCCTCCTATACTGCTGGTGGGAATACAGACTGGTCCAGCCCTTAATGAAAGTACTGTGGTGTTTCACAGCACTAAAAATTTATCTGCCATCGTCCAGTAATTCCATTCCTGTGCATCTATGAAAAAAAATTTAAAAACACTAATTCAAAAGGAAACTTGCACTCCCATGTTGATTGCAGTGCTATTTACTATAACTAAACTATAGATACAACCTACATGCCCCAAGAGATGAGTGGATTAGGAAGATGAGGTGTGTATACACAATGGAATACTACTCAGTGATCAAAATAGATGAACTTATGCCATTTGTAAAAACATGGTTGGAGCTGGAATAGATAATGCTAAGTGAATGAGTCAAAAGAAAATAGTAAATACTAGATGGTGTCACTAATATGTGGAATATTAATAACTATGAGTATGATAAAGACAAGCTTAAAAATTAACAACCCTTGAAAGCTGGCTACAAAACTGAAGCACCAAGTGGGGGAGGGAGTGGAAATGGGGTAAGAACAAAGAAGCAAGGAAGCACAGTGAAATATGTAAAAGATTATGGGTGATTTAGTGATGGGTGCACTAGAGTGGTAATACCTGATGGGGGCATCCAAAGATTACCTTAATTAAAAATGAATGAATGAATTTTTAAAAGGCTCTTTTGCCTGACAAAAATAACACTGGTATGTAACACTGATTCTCTTAAAATGTCATTTGACATTTTAAGACAATAGTAAAAAGGCTTTTATTATTACAAATCTTTTACATATACTAAAATGATAGTAGAATAAAAAATACTAATCAAATATATTTTAAAACATCTAAAAACAGAACTTTGGTTTATATTTTTCAAGCCTCTCAAATATTTGCGGTTAAAAATCTGCATGCCTGGTAATCTTAACAGTAAAAAACTAAATTTCTTGTATTTTTAATGAATTCCTAAAATCTCTGTGTTTTTAGGTTTTGTTTGAGATTAAAGCCAGTTTGATTTAGAGGCCAAAATAAGTGGCATGGGTTTCCTTATCAAGTAATATAATGAAACATATCTATGCATTGTATTTATTTTAGTTTGAAAGTCTTTTAATTGCAATATAATTAAAGGATATATACCACACTGAGGGTGTGGGTAGAAGTGAGCTTTAATTATAGTGTTTTGTTTTTTTTTTTTTAAGAAAAGGCTATGGAGATAAAACTTACTTTATCAAGGAGTAAGTCTCAATTAGTTTTAAGACCTGATTTATTGGTTCAAAATAGCTTAAGTTACATCCAGTCTGTTTTTATTAACTTTGTTGGGCTAGGCCAGACCCAGACAGCAAAAGTTGTAATAAACCATTTGTGCACAAGTTCAGCTTAAGTTTTATTTTAGATCCTGTAGACTTTTTTTTCCCCTAAGACTATGCCTTCATCATGTTATCTTGCCTAAGGGTACCTTATACAACTGCTCAGATTGAGAATTTAAATACAAGACATGTCATTATTTTTGCAAAGGAAGCAGATGGATTGCAAATGTCCAAATAAGGTGTTATTTTGTCATTTTAGAATTCTTTCTCTCAGTATGGAAATTGAGACTGAGAACAGGGATTATAAACTTGAAATTCAAAGAAGAAATATAAACACAAGAGATAGAAAGTAATACATTATCATAAAATGTTTTAATAGCTGTAATCTGGACATATTAGGGTATTAATTTGTAAGCTTAGATTTAACAACCATTAATAGGTCTGTACCTATTGTACCTCTATATTGAATCATAAGTTTGCTACTTCTAGTTAATCATATTAATAATTTCATTTTTTTTTATTTTTGTGCCTTTTAGAATACCTAATACTGGTTTTAGTGTTGCTGAGATTTATAAACAATGTGGATTTAAATTCATTTAATCATCTTCATTATTGCATTGTCTTTAAGATAGGAATATAACTGATATTCTAGAAACTAAAGGAGACTTTTTGGATGCTTACTGACTGAAAAATACATGTGTATACATTAAAAGTTGTTCATTTTGGTATGATTTTTACTATATAACACGTGGAGATTACCGTTGTCTGTGTTTTTCTAATTAAGTCATGTTGCTTTCTACAAATACGGAACTTAATCATGCAAATGTCTGCATAAAAATACTTTTAGGAAAAAATTTTGGATAAGCTAATGCTTATTATTTTTTTATCTCATATTATTTTTAAACCCTTTTCCAAAAGAATTATTAACAGTTAGCAAGTTTTCAAAAATTATGCTTGGAATGATAATGTGAGATGTAACGTGACAAAATAAAAATACCTGGCTACTCCACTTAGTATTGTGACCTTAAATCCAAAATGGTCACATAAACTCTCTTAGGTCTCATTTTCCTTATGATTACAGCAAGATGATTAACACCTCTCTTACTGTGAGAATTAAATGAGTTGATGGCTGTAAAGCTCCCTTATCATGGTGCTTATTATAATGTAATGATTTTGATTATATTTTAACATAATGGTGCTTATTATATTTACTCTAAGTTTAGGAGGGCAGGGACTCTGTCTGCTTCACCATTGTAGCCCTTGGGCCAATCATAGTACCTGGCACATAAATAGAATCAATAAACATTTATTGGTGTTCTTAGAACCTTTTGACATTGGAAAATTCAAAAGATACTGACCATGATTGATTCTCTTGGGTCAGTTGTTTCAATTTAACTTAGCTACTCTTTGAAATCTATAGTTAAATTTTTATACAATTATTACACTTCAGATTTTTGCGATTTGTACTTAAATTTTTATACATTCCTTCAAAATGTTTCAATTTCACAGTTTGCCCATTAAAAATAATGCTTTGTATTTACTTTGGATTTTAAAGTTGCAGAAATTTTCACATGTACTTTTAAAGAATGTTCTCTTATCCCACAATTCTTCCATGTAGAAGTGGCCAAGAAGAGTTCATGCCTAATAAATGAATAATTTAGGAGACCCCCAAGTCTCATTAACTGAAATATTTTGAGAAAAATAGGATTATCAAAGTTAGATGTTATAAGATTCTTCCTCTTTAAAAAATAGCACTAAAAGAGAAAATTCTGTTTTCTCCTTTGGTTTGGCTATTTTTTTGTTTGCCAATCCGTATAGCTGAAAGCACTATTAAATAACGTAATGGAAATGAACACTAAACCTGAAGTCTGGCCCTGCCTTAGTTACTGCTTTTAAGTTAGGTGGTTATTAACAAGCCACTCAGCTTCTCTGAAAATGTGTCCATATTCATTGTCAGTTAAATAAGCCATATCACTTTGCAGCCCTCAAGTGGCATAATGTATGCTACCAAGAACTATGCATAATATAAAATGTTATAATGGAGTTTCTAACCTCCTGGTACCATAGAACTCTTGGTCACCTTAGGGAGGTTATGAAACTTAGACTAATGTTCCTAAATGCGTAAGCATAAAAATACTTAGAATTACAATAAAGTGCGATCATATTGAAATGCAGTTATTAAAAAAAATTTTTAAGTGATATAGTAATATATGATTCCCTATCAATAGACTAAATAGAAGGTTACTGCTGTGGATTTAATGACTGCAGTAATTTTATAGTGATGACTGTAAGTGTCTGGAGATACCTATAGCAACCATAATGCTGTTGGCAGCAAAAAGCACCAGTATTGTTAATAGCATTACTGTTTGTTGCTGTTACTTCATTTAGCAGTTAGTGAAAATAAAGTGGTAATTTCTCTTTCTCATTCAAGTTCACAGGCTCCTTGAATTCTGCCCACCACCCCCAACTTTAAAAGTTCCTATGGTATATTAATATTAGTCATTAGCATTAACAGTACATTTTAAAAGACATATCCTGTTGTTAAACATGTTTTTCAAAATGTGACAGCTTGTAATGTTTGTTGAATTTAGTATTCTTAATTTTTGAAATTAAAATTTAAGAGATAGTATAAAAATAGTTCATAGCATTACCAAAGAATCTTAAGGTCTGGTACAATCTTTCAGTAGATATACAACTTAAGTAACTGATTTTGTCATAAATGATCATTTCTAGAGCTGTTATTTAAAGGGAATTAAACTTGTTTTTTAAAATTATTACCAGGATCAGCCAAGATCTTGCACTCATTGCTCGGGAAATCAACGATGTAGCAGGAGAGATAGATTCAGTGACTTCATCAGGCACTGCCCCTAGTACCACAGTAAGCACTGCTGCCACCACCCCTGGCTCTGCCATAGACACTAGAGAAGAGGTAGGAGATCTTCATGGAGAAATGCATAAGGTTCTTTCTTTTCTTTATTTCTTTTGCTTTTAGCTTTTTGCTTAGTTTATTTTAGTTACTTCACCCTCCCTGTTTGCATGAAGCTTTGCATTTTCCAACTTTGCTTTAACAAATTTCTTTTATGTTTTTATAATAAAACTAATAAAGGCTAACTCTTGGTCTACTATTAACACACAGCTATAAAATTATTCAGTCAGTACTTTAATAATCATTGCTATATAGTTTCTTAAAATATAAATTTAAATGATATATGAAAAGGAAACTGAAATTTGGTAAATGATTGTATAAGGTTTCAACAAACTTTGGCTGTGAAAATAACTCCAATTAAAAAATATTTTCATAGATAGCTGACCAGATTATCTGTAGTAGCAAAGAAAAATGTTAGTTTTCACTACTTTCTGTAATTTTGTTAATGAATATGCAAAAATATTTATATGCCAGGACACAGTACTTTGAAAATTGAAATACAGACACACAAATACATATATTGCCATTTTAGTGTTTTCTTGTAAACTCTGGAATTCAAGTTAGAATATGTATACTATTACCCTTCCACCTCCAGAGGGCACCATTTGCATAGCATTGCTCGAGAGGGTTCCTTTAACATGAAGGATTAGTGGTAGGTACTCTGTTCCCTCTCTGTCTATTCAGAAATGCAAGCAAAAGATTGATATTGAAATAATGAATTAAAGTTTTATTAATACAAAGCCACACTCTTAATTATTGTGTGGCTGTTTTGTTCTACAGTGTCAGAATTGAGTAGTTGTATGGACACTGTATAGTTATAAAGTAAGATATTTTTTACCTTGCATTTTACAGAAAAAAAAAATTGCCGTCCTTCAGTAGTGATGATTCCACTACTTTAATTTTATAAAATAATGTTTTCAATAGTAGCCAAAAATGACTAGCCTTTTTGATAAATGTAATTCTAATACTGTGCTAGTAATATATTTTCTTTGGTTGCTTTTTGTCACATTCCTTTATTACCAAGTTCTTTAATGGTCATTTTTTGCTTGTTGTTTTCCCTTCGTTTATTGTGAAATTTGATAAATGGTTTCATCATTCTATGTAGAATTTTGTTATCACATAAATCAATTGTAAATGTATATAAAATCATCCTTATTGGTGAAAAACAAAAGGATCTCCTTGGTGTCAAGACACACACAATTCTAGTCCATTTAAAATGAAGAGGTTATTTTCTCTGCTCTCTTAACTGTTACTCTAACATGATCATATACTCATATACTCAGACCCACTAAAATTATTCAAGTTTTTCATTGAATACAGTTTCATTTTTCCTTTTTGTTTTACTTCTGAATCTTGTACTAGAGCTTGTTTTTTCTTCAGTAAACCTGAGTTACTTTGTATTGTATGTATATACTTTGCACTATAGATGGCAGTATTATCTTTTTTATTGGAATATGTCATTTCTGTAGCATTGTTCAAGTGTAACTGACTAAGACCAAAATGCTTATTTTGTGGACTTAAAATTGTTTTCCTTTTGTAAACTTAATTGGAGTTTGCAATTTATCTATCTGTGAAGAAATTTGGCACCTGGATTTGGGGAGGAAAAAACAAGATAGGAAACTAAACGAAAAAGAAACATTATTTTACACTGGTAAGGCAATGTGAGTAAAATGAGCTCCTTGTCCATCTACATGGCTCAGCTTTTTCTATTTATCATCTGTTTTCCATTTGGGGGAAATCTTATCCACGGAAAAATTGAATTTAACAGAGTTACATATTTTGGATTTGAAAATTAAATCTATAGAGATAAATATCTTTTATAAAAAGACACCTTTGATGTGTTTATTAAAAAGAGAGTAATTGGTTTATTGAAGATACCATGCTTTTGTTCCTGAGAATGGAATAACATCTGTCTAATCATAATAAAAATTACAATGCCAGTGTCTGTACTTTTACAAATTATTCTCATAAGGTTTTGCTTCTGTCTTATGTAGTTGGTTGATCGTGTTTTTGATGAAAGCCTCAACTTCCGAAAAATCCCTCCATTAGTGCATTCTAAAACACCAGAAGGAAACAACTGTCACTCTAATGATTTAAGACCTCAATCAACGGAGCCTCCTGATCACTTAACAATTACAAGGCGGAGAACCTGGAGCAGGGATGAAGTAAGTAAACTTATAAAACTTAATGAATGGTAGATGTGACATGTGCCATCAGTGGAAAAAGAGAAACTGTTCAAACTATTCAGTAAATAGGACAAGGAAGAAAATGCTTGTCCTTATGTGTACAATGAAATTGCATCCTGACATCACATCATAAATAATTCCAAATGAGTTAGTTCATAAAGGGGGAAAGGAAAATTTTAAAACTTTCAGTAAAAAATGTGGGTAATGATTTCTTAAAAGACACAGTTTTTCAAAAGAAAACAAACAAAAAAGACACCCTAGGTTTCCACTTTAAAATGAAAGGTTGTTACATTTGACTAAAAGACTTGCAAAACAGACCACCTGCAGGGTTAGATAAGTATAGCGATATATATACAAAGAGCTCAATACCAGTAAATTTAAAAAAGGCAAAACAACTCAATAGAAAAATGCGAAAACATGAATCTTTTACTGAAATTTTCCTATGGCTTGCAATATACAAAGAGTTGTTGCACTTCATGAATGTTCAGAGAAATTTCTTTCAAGACTTCAGTGAGATTATTTTATATTAATTCAATTGGCAGCAAATTAAAAAGTCTAGAAATATTAGGTGTTGGAGAAAATGTGAGCACATAGATTTTCTTACATGTTGTTGGTGGATGTTAAATTAGTTTAGTCACTTTGGAAAACAGTTTAACATTATTTCTAAACTGGAGCATAAACATATCACATGATCTAACAACTTTACTGCTGTGTATGTCCAAGCGCAATCTCCCATGACAACATGCAAAAGAATATTTACAGTAGCACTATGGAAGGTAATGAAAACTTGAAAATAATCTGTATGTTTATATCAGAATAAAAGTGAATGTATGAACTTCTATGTTCACAGACAGTTATGGAGCAATCAAAACTAAAGCAAAATGCAACAATATGGGTGAATTTTAATGGTATACCATTAAATGAAAAAAAAGTTGTGTAAGGATCGTATGATGTGGTTCTTTCATACATTTAAAAAACGTAAATATATATATATATATATATATATATATATATATAGTTAGGGCAGAAATAGATGTAATGAATGATAAAGAAAAGCAAAGTAGTGATGAATAGAATTTGAGGTATCATCTTGGATAGAGGGAGGCAGGAATAAAGGATAGAAGGTAGCATATTACTAGATATATATAGACTGTCAGTTAGCTATTCCTAACAAACTACAAAAATAACGGTGGCATAGAGCGATAAGTATTTATCAGACACCTCTGGTTTAACAGACTCAGCTGGACAATTAAAAGTTACAGGTTTAAACCAGGTTTTCTCTATGTGTCTCTCATATTACATGGGCTAGTGGGCTAAGTTGTGCTTACTATTCTGTCACCATGGTTATTGTTAGGTATTAGTTTGGATTTAGGTGGTATATTCATAAGTGCTTGTTATATTAATAAAGAGAAAGAAAAGTGTCTCAAGTTGAACCAGTGATGTATGTTATGAATCAAGAATTATGATTAATTCTGTGTACCTGCGGACCAATGCAGATAAAAGTTACTAACTTGTCATTAAAAAGATTAATATGGCATTGAGAAATCAGGGAAAGATGCCTTTTGAAAAGTTTATGGTACTAAAAAGTAGATGAAATGAGTTTGGGAAAAATTGAAGCATATAATGGAATTTTTTCATAAAAGAAATTACTTCAAATAGCATCATGGAACTCATCGAGGAATAAAATATGTTATAGCTATTGCTTATAATGTGAGTGTTGAGATGGTACAGGTTTAGGGGGATGGGTAAGAGAAGAATGTAGAAAGGGGGGTTGGCATTTATGGATCAATGGATTTCGGAACAGGAGCTGAAACTTACTGTGCACGAGTGTGTTGACACACATACACAGAAAAAAATCTACCTGATGAAAAAGGTTATAGCTAGCTCGGTAGTTACCTTTGCAACATACTAGTTTTACAACACACTTTCTCTTTACTGGCCTCATATTGATTAATTGTTCTTGTATCAGAAAAGAGCCCATTCTTGTCTCTATCTTACCCATATTCATTCTGTCCTGAGGTCTGGAAAGGTATGTCCTCTAAATGTAGTAAAACTATGTGGGAGAAGTTTATGTTTTTAAAAAGAATGGAAACATCTAGATTAATTTATCTCAAGGTTTGTAACATTCTTTTAATACATTGTAACTATAAGGAGTAGGAATGAGAGATACCCTTTTCTGTATTAGAATTTTTTAAGACTATCTTGACCTTTCTCACTTTTTCTAATGAATATGTCTAACATTCTTCCTTGACTTGTTTCATCACAGTTCACAAAATACCATTATGCTTATTTAATTAGTCTTTCCTTGCTTTTATGTTACTTTTCAGTGTCCTAAATAACCCTTTATTCCCCCACTAAATTCAAATCTTTTTCATTGTCAAGTTCTGGTTTTCCATGAAGCCTTCCTTATTTATGCCACCCCTCATTGAACTCCCTTTCATTAGAATCCATACAGTACTGAATTACAAAATTTAGTACTTATTTACTTTCTGTCTTATAAAATATTTACTATTTCCTATTTATGTTACTGTTATCTCCCCCAGTAGTCTTTGAAGCTTAACATCCAAGGCAATATCTTATTTTCTGGATTTTCTTGTAGAGTTCAGTACAGTTATGTCAATATAAGGAGCTGATTTTGGAACCCACATCTAGCTCCAACTTCAGTCCTTCTAGCGCTCTACACTAGCTATACCTTTCATGATTTAGTCCTTGGCAAACTTCAGCTCACAGGCTAAATCCAGCCTGCCACCTGTTTTTGTAAGTAAAGTTTTATTACAACACAACCATGTCCGCCAGTTTGCGTACCATCAATATCTGCTTTTGCTATGATGTGAGAGTTGAGTGGTTGTGACAGAGATCATAGGTCCTAAAATCTTTACTCTGACCCTTTATAGATGTTTACCACCTCCCAGTTTTGTCCATGAATTTTAACTGGCGTTATCCTAACCCTCATCATAAAACCTTATTATTTTAAGTAAATTTTTAAAATGTACATCTCTTATTAGACTCCAAAAATGGATCATGGATTGTACTTTTCGTTCGCCTCCCATATTTATATTATTTGATGAAAGAATACATGATAAGCTTAGTATTCTAAATCACTTTCTCCCTTTTATGATAATCTGAAAAAGGCATGAGAGACAGTATTGTGATAGTAATTAAGATAGGATTGTTTGTGAAAAGTGATATGTCCAAAATAATATAGAAACTTGGCAAGTTATCTAACAAAAAGTAATTCCTTTGTTAATATTTATTTCTCTTAATTTAGTTAATACATTATATTCTTCATTGACCTATCACTAAAATTGACATAAATACTAAATTCCCATGATATGGAGAATTATGACTAGTGTTGGTGGTAATACAAAGGTAACATTTTAATGTATACTTTTTTCCTTGGATGGTTCAGGTCATGGGAGATAATCTGCTGCTGTCATCCGTCTTTCAGTTCTCTAAGAAGATAAGACAGTCTATAGATAAAACGGCTGGAAAAATCAGGTATCATGTCCTCAATTTTCCTAACTTATATTAAGAATCACCTAATCTTCTGTTTTTCAAGTGACCTACCAAAGCTATTAGGAACTAGTGAAGTCAGTGCTGTTGAATCTTCCTGCTAACCACTACTGTGGTCCTTTCTTTTTCGATTTTTTTGCTATTTGTAATTATAATAATCTTTTCAGTTTCTGACCCTTTTAGTAATCTTTATCTTGTGTGAAATAGGGACTTGTTATATTAAAGCTTATTTTTCTCAGTTCCCTTTCATGTATATCCACTGTCATCTCATCTCCTAGCTTTCACTTCACCTAGTTGTCTACCATCTGACACCTTTACCCATTCTTCAGAACTTAAATTGCCATGCCAGTTTCTCAAGAATCCTCTGAATTTCCTCACGTGCCTTTGCTATAGCCTCCCAAAATACCACATCCTATATTTCTCTTCTTATACTCATCATAGTGAATTGTAATTATTGTTTACTTGCCTGTCTTCTTTCCTCAGTTTTAAGGGCATCAAAACAGTGCTGGACAAATAACATACAATCAAAAATCATTCAAATGGTGATCTAAATGGGACACTATTCCCATATAAGAGTCTTTTAATCAGTGTTTATTTCATTGATTTATTTGTTAATATTCCTCTCTGTATACCCTAGTTTTAGAATATAGTTTTAGTATAATTAAATTCAGAGTGATGTGTATGTTACCTTCCACTGAACCAAATTTGAGGCATGGTTCCTGGTATTAAAGCCTGTATGTTACTGAGACCAACAAGTTTCTTAAATCATGTGTAATAACTAATTGGGTAAGCTTAAGTATTTTTTTCTCTGCAAATTCAGTTGAGTCCACCCCCATGGGAAAGGTGGACTATATCTGTATCACAGTTCGTAGGAGGATACCTTGTCATGGTGAAGGAAAGCTCTCTCATTCGTGAAAGATAGATCAGCAAACTCAGGAGTGATGTGGTCATGAAGGAAGCATGTCCATACCTCACCTAAAATAACACTGAGTATGATTACAATAAAAACAAAACTCATTTACAAAACCAACCAGAAATTACAAAATGTTATTTATGAATAACATGCAACTAATTCCTCTAAAATCAAATGTGAACCCTAAAATGTATACATTTTTTAATTTAGAAAGGATTCAATAGTTATATTGTTATACTTTTTTATTTTTTTCTATGTAAATTAGTCACTTTAGTAATAAGAAAAATGAAAATAAATGATTATGCTGGCATGGAATAGAAATAATTAATTGCAAATTACAGAAAATATTAAAACAGATAATGAAAATAAAATAATTCACATAGGTAGCAAAACCCACTAACGTAATTAATAGTAACAGCTAATTTAATTCAGGCTGGCTTGTTCTGAAATAAATGAGGTAAAATGTAAATTTCATGAGAGCAAGAGTCCTTGTCTAATTACAAAGTACCTAGAATTTATAGTATAACAGTTTCTGATTTAGTGAACATTAAATTATTATTCTATAGAAAATTAAGTATTTTTAAAATGTTTGGGATGTGTGAGAATTGATAAAAGTGTAAAATATCTTGACAAAAGAGTGAATGGTAACATAATGATAGTCACTACAATAATTTGTAAAATTATGTATATACACAGCAACTCCTTAAGAAAAACCATAGATTCATTTTCTTTTTAACTGTTATGGCATGATGTCTCTAATTCCAGCCAGATTTGGAGGGGTTATATACATCACTGATTTTTAAAAAAAAATTTTTTTTAAAGATTTATTTATTTATACATACAAGCTGGGGTACAGGCCAGAGGTGTGGGGTGGCGAGAGGGTTCACCACAGACAGAGTAGGGAGCAGAACAGGCAGATCAGAAATATACTGCTGAGGGGAGCAGCGGGTGAGGCAGGAGAGGTCTGCCGCACCATGTGGGATTCTCCCTGGTTGGCGTCGAACTCGCGTCGCTCGCTGCCAACAGCTCCACAGTGCAGCGCTCAACCGCTGCGCCACCAGGGAGGCCCTGATTTTTTTTTTTTTAAATAAAGACCTTATTAGTGAAAAGACCAACTTAGAGAAGCTTATATTATGATCTCATTTGTCTAACCTTTTGAGAAATGAACCTGGAGGGAAAAAATATAATAAAGGTATATACAGACACAATCATGACAGATATTGTCTATGTGGGTTTTTTTTTTAAGTAAAATTCTGGCTTTTATATAAAATACAAAATTTAAAAAGTGAAAAGTAGGAAAAAAGTGAACTTCAAAAGTGAACAGAGAATCTGGTACCTTTTTAAAGAATATAAATATAGAGGCTCTTGCTATATAAGAAAGCTCAAAGCAACTTTATGCAAATATGCTTCAGAAATTCACATAGTACAGCTTAATTTATTTGTAATTTTGTAATTAAAATCTTGAAATATAATAAAACCATGCTCAAATATGTTTTGTGAATTGTGATATTCTATTCAAATATAATTGTAAATGCTTACCCAAATGAGTGTCAGTAATATGGCAAAAACATATAGGACATCATTTTTATTGAATTGCAAGGTAACTAATTTGAAAAATCATTTAGATAAATTTTTTAAAATTATTTCAAAAGTATCTCTTTAAAGTACTGTGTTTAAGTACTGTGTTGCTCTTTAACAGCAACAATTTACAATTGTTTTTCTGCTACTATGAAAGCAGGTTCCTTTCTCTCTCAGTAAATTTGCAAAACATGACCTATATTGCTAAATTCTACATGGTATTATGTGTAATAAAGTCTAGGGGATGATAAGGGATGACACTGGAATGGTAAGGAATGATCAGCTTAGGGAGATTTTGTTTAGGAGTTTGGACTTTATTATAAGTGTCATAGGAAGGTAATACAACAAATTTGGGTCCTCTTAATATGCCAAAGTTATCAATAAAAATACAATGTAATTACATCAAACTGCCAACTGAAAATCCTTGAGGTTTTCTTACCTATAATGTTCTTCCTGTGTTATTTCATCCTTCTGCAATACAAGTCCTTCCCCGGTAACAGGATCCTCACTCAGTGGATGTTCTCTGTCTGTTGACTGTTCCTTACCAAAGAGTACCTTTCTCAGTCTGCACTGAATTCATCTCTAGTTTCCCCCTAAGAAAAATATCTTTTGTGACTTTAACATTTTAATTATACGTGAGACCAGAGAACACATTGATTGACTTTGCTCTCAGAAACTATAAAGTTAAAAAAATAAGTAAACATGCCTCAGTAAATTTATGTTTTAAAATAGAATGCTCTATGTTTCTTTGTTGCATTCAGTTTGAGTGCTGAGTTTTGCACTATGACAGTTTCTGTGGAAGACAGTAAGGATAAGAAATCGCTACAGAGTTTGCAATTTGTTTGGCAAGTGAAGCATATATACACTTTACTCTTTATTATACAAGACAGCATGTGGTAGATCAGTGCCAGTTAGAGAGAAGGAACACTTTCACCTATGGTGATCAGGGAAGTTTTTGTGGCAGAAATAATATTCAGAGATAGGTACAGTTTTTGATTAGCATATTTGTTTTATAAGAAATAAGAGGCCTAACCTTTTTGTAGGATAGTGCCTGGGTCATTTGGGGAAATACTAGTCTTTAAACTCTGTGCCAGAGTTATGAATGCAAAAGCCTAGCCAGGTCTGTATGAAGGAAATGCCTATTGTTCAATTACTTTTTATGGGTTCAATCAAAAATATACAAGAACTACATTGTGGTTTTCTCATTGTATTCCATGTCAAAGTTACCGCCTCAAATTATATAATATGAATAGGACATGCCCCTATAATGGTAGACTACCCTGTTGGCAACTCCTAGTTTGAAGAGATTGAGGAACAGTACTAGTACATAGATTGTTGGAAAACTTAGATTATAAGACTTTTTTTCCTAAAACCAACTGCTTTATCAAAAAGAAATTTTAGCTTAATAGTTAAATAATTCAATAAAATTAGCTTTAGAATTTAATGTGCTTTTATGATGACAAAGTACTAAAGTATTTTGAATCTAATAAGATTACTTGAAAGCTATGACTTTTTTTCCTGAAGATCTATAATAACCAAAAAAGGGTGTCTGATATTTACATCTCTAAAACTGCTGCATTATGTCTTACATATTCCAAAGTTTTAGGAAGAGAAGGATACCACATTTGAAAGATAAATCTAATTTTTTTATTTTATAAGTTAAGATAATTGAATTTAATTTCTAACTTAAGTTTCCTTATTTTTGTTGGCAGTTTTTATCAAAAAGATAATGTCTTAACTCTTAATAGGCTTTTATGTACACATACTAACACAAAGATTTTCTAAGAAAAGCATACTAAGTACTCTAATTTTCAACCTTTAAAAATGATGTTCATACTTTGCTCTGTCAATAAGATGCCTTTTCTAGTATAAAGACATCTTAATAGACAATTGCTCATTGCTAATTTAACTTAATTCTATCTTGTGTTTAGTTACATATGTCTTAACTGAGCAAAGCGGTGTTTTTGTTATGAGTGGTGGTTTATGTAGTAAATTACAATTATTAGATAAAAATTTGCCGCTGTGTATAATACATAATCTACATTTGTTTTATATTTGGTTTTCAATAAAGAGATAAATATTAAAAGATTTTTGTGTGTGTTCTAGCCAGTCACTTTTAAAATACAGATCTCTCATATAAATGAGTTTATTGGAAATAATAGCTCAGTATTTAATTTGCAGTTCATGTAAAGTTTAATGGTTTTTTAATCCTTGTTAGCTTTGAATAGATATTTTGGTTTTGTATTATTTAAAATGTAGTTGGCTTTTAAAATATCAAAAGTAAAGTGATTATGTTTTTTGATATATAGAATATTATTTAAAGACAAAGATCGGAATTGGGATGAAATAGAAAGCAAGTTAAGAGCGGAAAGTGAAGTTCCTATTGTGAAAACTTCAAGCATGGTATGGTAATTTTTCTTGAATATTGAAACATTTTAATATCAGGGTCTTATTTAAGGAATAATATGTTTATTTTTGAACTGTTTGGTTTTTTATATTTAAAAGAAATGCACAGATTCAGGAAATTTTATGCCTTCAGCTGTCTCTTACTGAGTTTTAAAAATGTTGATTGCTTCAAAGTTGCAAAGGGTTGAAGGAAAAGGAAGCTTTTTATATTTTCACTTTGTATATGCTTATTTTTGTAATAGTTACTCATTATAAATTAAGTCAATCTTAAAGTGAGCTAAACTCAAAAAAAGTTATTTCCATTTACTTGATAGGTTCCTTGTTCTCGCCTCAAAAAATTGTACCAGTTTTCATGGTTCAGGGAATTTTTCTAAATTGGAACTTCCATGTGACCCAGCAATTCCACTCCTAGGAATCTAAAAAAACAAAAAAGTTAATCCAAAAGGATACCTGCACCCCATGTTTATTGCTGCACTGTTTACAATAGGCAAGATATGGAAACAACCCAAATGCTCAAAAATAGATGACTGGATCAAGAAGATGTAGTGCATATACATAATGGAATACTATTCAGCAATCAAAAAAGATAAACTCATGCCATTCACAGAAACATGGTTAGAGCTGGAAGGGATTATGCTCAATGAAATTAGCTAGAAAGAAAAAGAAAAATATCGTATGGATTCACTTATTGGAGGAATGTAGGAGAACCAAATAAGGGATCAGAAAAAAAAAACTACAATAAATTAAAAAAACAAAATCAACAGGCAACTACTAACCAGGGACAATCTGAAGGGTAGGGGGAAGGAGAGGGATCAAAACGGGAGGGAAAAACACAATGGACTATGGTGATGGTGCATGGGTGAATTGGTGATGGGAATTTTATGGGCCAGCACCTGAAAAGAGAAAGCATGCTTTGTACAAAAAGGAAGAATGATGTTAAATATACATAAAATTAAAAGTAAGTGAATGAATAAATAAATAAATAAGAAAATTGAAGTTGCAGTTTATATATTTTCCTGAAGACACTTTCCCCAAGTTGTTGCAAGGTTTATCAATGCAAGTTTTTCAGAATCTTGGCTTATATAGTTGTTATTGTTGTGAACTTTTCGTCTTCTTTTATTATCTGATTGAATTCTGTTTCCCCCCAATATTAAAAATTTCAAAATGTGAATCTTACTTACTGGATATCATAATTACTTTGTGTTTTATTGCTACAAAAGTGGTGCCATGCAGGCAATGTTAATTATTCCAGATAAGATCAGTGTGGCAGTCATTGCTTATCACATAAAAATGTCTTAAAGTGAGCTAATTTTTTTCATTGCTTTTCCTACAGGAGATTTCTTCTATCTTACAAGAGCTGAAAAGAGTTGAAAGGCAGCTACAAGGTAAAATTACAATGAATTAAGTATAAAGAGCTAACAGTTTAGGACAAATGATACATCTTAGTGATATATTTTAAATATTATAGTGTGTTATTTGTTTATACATATGGAAAAAATGTAGAATTCTGCATATCCAAATTACTCATAACAAGTTTCAAAACTCAGTATAAGTAATTTAAAAAGATAATAAAGTTAAACTTCGAGTGTATAGTATACTATACATTAATTTACAATGTTATATTTGTCATCTTTCATATATATAAATACTAATACATGAAAAATATATGTTAATGTATTAACCCTTTGCACTCGAGGCTTTTTTTCGCGTGGGCAAACCAGCCACTCGAGACGATTTCAGCTATGTTAGGGAAGCGTTTTACAGGTACTTTGAAATCCCGTTATACTCAAACAAATGTTTACAAATAATAAAATTTCACCAATTTATTTATTTTTACATTGAATACAACAAAATCTGTTAAATATTACACTCTGTAGTTTTTGTGTGATATTAGGTCAAACAATCCCCAAGATGCAGCCTCGGTTTGTCAGGACACATATCACAATGCTAAGCTGAGATTAACTAATCTAAGCTAAGAAGTGGTTTAAGGATGCAGTCTGAGCCTGGTCCATGAAAGTAATTGTGGTAAGAATATCTTATCACACATCGGAAATAAACATAGTGACTTCCAAACTGCTCGGGCGCCCTAGCTGTGCCACTTGAGTGGACGCATTAAACCACCGGGGGCCATAGCAGCGCTGCTCTAGTGGACGCATTAAACTGCCGGGCTCTGGAGCGGCGCCGCTCAAGTGCAAAGGGTTAAAATGTTTGTAGCTGTAAATGTTTGACAACCAGCATTCTTTATTTAATCTTACAATCCTTAAATTATGTTTGTGTTATAACCCAAATTATATTGTGTTGTTTGGATATACTACAAGATATGAGTGCATATTGACCATAGTGACCAGAAGAGAGAAAGAAAAGAAAGTTCCCTATAAATTTAATAGGGACATTGTTTTGGCTTGTTTCAGATCTTAAATCATGCATTAGTGCCTGTGTATGTCTTGTTCTAGATATCCCCAAAGGTTCAGTAAGCAGATTTAAGTCAACTGCCAATTCTACTCAGCCTTTACTGTTTGATTATCATAGACATAACATGTTAGTCTTAGTTAAGTGATTATTAACATTTTATTCAGCCTCAGCATTACTAATGGTCATCATATACACCAGGAGTAAAAATCGCTTACTGAAATAATAACTGTTAGATGGTAGAATGTGGATATACTTTTAAAAGGATTTTAAGTGATTCTTACATCTATGGCTGTTCTTTGTCCAACTCCGAGCTCTACCCAATGCAAAGTTGAAAATTGCTCCCTAAGATTTTACTCATTTACCCAAGGAACTTTTGAGATGCCATGAGATATTATTATCTAGGCTATGAGGGGATCTTTACAACTCAGTCATATATGTACACTTACACATGGCTAATACATAGCACTCTCATTCTTGTGGCTTCCCCAATCTTCAGGTTACTCTGAATCCCATCGTAGTAAGAATCTTTAATCATCTGAGTAAAACGTATGACTTGGAGTGTTTATTACAATCATAACCAATATTTTCACTGTAGTCTCACGATAATAAAAGCAATTTTCAAAGAGATCTTCCCTGATTTCCATACTGCCAAATCCCAGTCCTCTAGCAGCCATGGAATGCCCATAAGTGAACCTACTCAAGGGACCTGAGAAAGCATTCAGGTCTGATTAATCTACAGCATAAATCAGCTCCAGAATTATTGAATAGGGTTTTAAATACAGCATAGAAAAGATTAGCCAAATTTAAGATCAAGAATCAGTAGTTGAAATATTATCTATTTCATAAACAACGTTCATATTCAAGCTTAACTGCATTTGCAGTTACATCTTTTTTCCCCCTCTTCTTTATTTCCTTCAGCAATCAATGCTATGATTGACCCCGATGGAACTTTGGAGGCTCTGAACAACATGGGATTTCCCAGTGCCATCTTGCCATCTCCACCAAAACAGAAAACCAGTCCTGTGAATAACCACAGCAGCCCGGGTCAGACACCGACACTTTGCCAACCAGAAGCTAGGGTTCTTCATCCTGCTGCTACCTCAGTCTCAGCTGAATTTGAGAATATCGAATCTGAGGCTGATTTTAGTATACATTTTAATAGGTTCAACCCTGATGGGGAAGAGGAGGACGTTACAGTACATGAATGACTTTCTTTTTTGATTGTTAGAAAATAATTGCCTGTGGAATAACTAGGAATATTGGAAGCAGCATAGTGTTGACTTACACAAAACAAGACAGCTTGGTCAACTACAATCTTGTTATCTCTGTCATCTTAATTTATTTATTTTTTACCTATAATGTGTCATACTAATCCTTTTAAACCATTTAGATAACCACTTATTGCACATATAGAGAAAGCGTATTGTGGCAGTTTCACTTTTTGTGGTTTTAAGATTTTCAAATAGAAATATACAGTTACATCCTTTCCCTTCATAGATCTTTTTTTTCTTCTTTCTTTAAGCCACGCTGTGACCTACAAGCAAACTAAATACCCAATATTTCTGACCCCCATGTCTCCTGTGCCAAGCTGCTCCCTGAAGTGGACTTCCTCTTCATCTGTACAGATTTGTTAAACACTTACTTGCTTCTTAATAATAGGATTTATTATTACCATTGAATACAACTGCATATGACACCCCACACTCAAACTGACCTTTCAGAACAGTCATTCTTGTGTTCTAAAATTTTGCAGCACATATGTGATTTATATAACTTTGTTGCTACATAACTTGTCTTGGGGTTTACAGAGATGAACTATTATGTTTGCACTAACATTTGCTGGGAGTAGTAGGTGGACATACCTATATATCAATAAGGACTAACCATCTTTTTGTACATAGGAGATTGATAATACTGTATTTGTTTTAACCCCACAATGTCTTACTCCACTAACAAAAAGATCAATTTGGCACTTTTTTTCAATTTTTTTTTAAATGGAAGTAAGATTTTTGTCTCTCATTTTAGAACAAATGATAACTAGAATGATTAGACAGATAGTTTAGGTGGAGTATATTTTTAAAACTACAAACATGTACATTGGTCCTGTGTTACTGAGTTTATATGTGAGAGTTTGAAAATTTTTTCCCTTGATATGATCATGAAGTTAAAATTTTCTTCATTAGGCGATTTGCAGAACCAGTAGTTATAAGATTAGTTGATAGTTTCACTCCCCAGCAATGAATTGCTTCTGTGTATTTCCCTTAGGACCCAATAGTAAATCCTCTCTGTCTTATACATTTATGAGGACCCTGCAAAACTACAGTGGTTTTGGGCATATTCTACTAAACAGGAAGCCTATGAAAAATATCTTCTATAAACTTGTTTTTTCTTTTTACAATAAGTTCACATTTGGATATTTTAAAAGAAGGTAATTCATTATCTTTGTGTTTCCAGAACACTATAATTTGGGTGAATATTAATTCAGTTAAATATTAGTAGTAGATTTGGATTTTCCCCTCAGCCCATCTGTCTATAAAGGTTAAAACTGCAACTTTGCAACTTCCATGAAATGGTCTTTAATATTTCAGCAATAATCCTATACTACATTTATTCTAACTGTACACTTAAAAATTTTACAGGATTTTTAAAATCCTGTGCTGTTGGGCCAGTTAAAAAAGATGCAAGAAAAAAATTTTTAGAGATGTAAAAACAAACATCTGTTGTGTAATGGAGCTCGTATTTTTCTTTAAATTAGAAAAATGGCAAATGAACTATACTCCTTATAAAACTCAATTCCCCTTTCTATCTAATAATAAAGGAAGATTGAAAAAGGCTTAAAAAAACATGAATGGAAAGATAAATTCTTTGAAGGAATAAATAAAACATTAAAACAGGGTCAATCCATTTGAAGGAAAAATAGAACAAAATAATCATCATTGTTCCCTCTTTTACTAATATTTGGGTACTGATTATATCCATCCACATGGAGTAGAGAGTGAAGTTTGTTTAGGAACACATTAGCATCTACTCTGCTTACATTATCGCTTAATTGTTTACACAGTTTTGTTTAATTATAAACATTTGGCCTTTTACTATGTTGTCTTTATTTTGTATGAATACATTATTCTCCTTATTTATTTTTGTTACATTTATTACTTACGTTATTTTGTTATGCATTTACACAACTCCATTTTTAAATAAAGTGTTTCTGGAACTTTATACAAAGATTGTACATTCTATTTCTTCTACCATCTGAGTTCATTAATATAACATATATTGGCAACATTTCCTAATGCTTAGTAAAATAAAGAATCCTACAATTCTAATTAATATGTGATACTTGTGAAACTTCATATTGTTTTTACTAACAAAAAATACTTTCTTTGCAAATTATAGTAAATATAATTAGCTTAATATATACACACAAGGCTATATTTTTAGATGGCCTTTTGAGACAAGATTATGACACTATTTGAGGAACAAAGAAGAAATTTAAAATATCTTGGACATTCTAAACTTGAGAACTATCAATTTATATTCATTTTCTTCACTGTATCATTCATACTCAAGAATCTTTAATATCTACCTATTACTGTTCACTATTATTTCTCAGCTTGACCTTTGGAGGCTTTCCATTATCTGACCCTTCTCTTATGTGTCTGTGAATACTTAATACAGTCTCTGTACAAGTTCCTGACAATCTACAGCTGCTTTAATCCTTGCTTCTTCCTTCCATTTCTTCCTGCTTATCCTCATTCCTACCATTCTTCCGAGTTCATTAACCTCTTCATAAAGCTTCCGTTACTTAACTGGGCCACATGAAGTATACTTGACACCATATATTTATACTTTCCCCTGCCCTCCATAGACACACATTTGTTCTCAATCACCAAAATAATCTATTCAAACATTTTTGCCATTTTGCCTCCATCTGTCCTTGGATTTGTTTGCTTTATTTGTTTGCTGCCTGAAAAGATCCTAACTTTAGAAAGAAAACTAGTCTTACAAGCTTAGGATTCAGATCCATTCCTCATTAGTTAAAAATGTGGTTCACCATCTGCAAAGTAAGAGCACCACCATTCTCAGTTTCTTCCAGTCCAAGATATCGCATAACCCCTGTGCTCAGTTACAGCACAGTGTCCAACAAATATGTGCTACATGCCTGACATATCTAGGCACTGAGGTAACTGGCACTGAACAGAATAAACTTGGCTTCACAGATCTTTCCTTTCTATCTAGTGTAGGAAAACAATAGAAAGTAAGTTCATGTCAGATCATATTCTGCTTTACCTCCAAGTGAATTATTGACATAGCTACCTCCCCATGAACAGTTTTTTAAAAATAAATACATGCCACTTAATAAACTATTCAATTAAATACCTTTTCATTCTGGTTTCCAAGAACCTTGTGTGGTCTGACTTCCAACCTCCCCTGTGCTCTTGACCCCCCTCTTTGCTGTAGTTAGACCCATAGTCTCTTGAGTCACCTGAAAGTCATTTTGTTACACAGTTTAACACTGGATTTTAGGTAAGAGATGAGGAGAACTCGCCCATGCTGTGCTGCTGCCGGATGTATGAGGGGCCCCATTAGGCAGGTGAAACTTAGTAAATGGGGAGAAATTTGCTTTATTTGGATGTTCGAATGACCAATACAAAGGAATTACAACTGAGGAATATCTCTAACTCTCAATTCAAAGTCTTGTTTAATCTTCCCTTAATGCATCCTTTCCTTCAAATGTAGTTTGTTAGCCTCATACCTACCCTTATTGCTTCCTTTCCTGGACCTTGACCTTAAGGAAGCACTCCATGCTAGCCCAACTCAATCTGTCTAGCATACATTTCACTACCTAGGATTTAACTTTTGTTCAATATTTAATACCCTCAGTACAGTTGTACCTACTAAAATATTTGACATTTTAAATTATTACAGCATCATCACTCTAACTTTACAACTTGCTTACTATCAAGCATGTAACCTTAAAGATTGAACATTCTTTTAATTTTGAGAAAATAGTATATTAGGTCTCAAGTTAATAGACATGTAGTTCAATTCCCTCACCCACACTTGAATTGAGGCACAAGTATAATAAATAGTGCTTAGTGAGAAAGTATTTCTAACCAGCTCGTACTAAACTATTAGAAAGCAAATAGAAATTTCAGAAAAAGAACCAAAATCCAAGAAGATAGGAACCCATGACTTGAATGGGGAATTGGCATTAGTATCAAAATGTCTGCTCTTCTGAAGAAAAGTTTTCCATGTTTTGCTTCTTAAGAGATAGCTCATTAAAATCACAGTAAGTATAACAAAATTGGTCATGCAATAGAATATTATTTGGTAATGAAATGGAGTATGATATGTGCTACAACATAAATGAACCTTGTATATTTTGTGAAGTGAAAATAGTCACAAAAAGCCGCATCTGGCATGATTGTACTTATGTGAAATGTCCAGAGTAGATATATAGAGACAAAAAGTAGATGAGGGTATGCTGGGGAGGGGGATAGGAGGATTGTGAGTTGTAGCTAAAGGGTACAGGTTTGGGAATTATGAGAATGTTAAAAATTGTATTGATGTTTGCACACCTGTGTGAACATACCAACAGTAGAACTGTGCACTTTTAAGGGTCTGAATTGTTACATAGATATTATTTATACCTATATAAAATATATGTGTGCATTATAGCTCAATAAAGCACTCTCCAGGGTAGAAAGAGAAGAGGAGGAGGGAGAAGAGAGGAGAAAAACTGCAATATCAGGCGAAGTTGTAAGTGGTTACTTTGCCATAAAAGTGGCCAGTTTTGTATCTGCAAGCTGTCCTTCCTGATGTATGTCTGTCCTCTACATTTTCATTTGTATTGGTTTTAACATCTTATAGGTTCCCATATTGATTAACAAGTTAAATAATATCTTTGACCTGTGTTAATTTTTAAAAGGAGAAAGTGGGGTTTTTCTCATAAAAAATTTTTAGTTTATGACAATGAATTGTTCTGAGACATGGAAATCAAGACACATTTGTCAAGATACAGAGTCAATATTGTATTCTTATAAAAAAATTAGTATCAGTCTAAATGAGTAGCTGCTATGTGCTAGCAACTGTGCTATGTCATTTAGTGTCTCATTTTATCTTACAACAACACAGAATTGTAGACAGGGATTACTAGTGCCATTTTATAGGAGTAGAGCATTCAAGCAAATAAGAGGTTCTGGATTAAGTATTGGAGTCAGGATTTAAACCCGCTTTAACTGATTTTTTAAAAATATTTATTTATGCATACAAGCTGGGGTACAGGCCAGAGGCGTGGGGTGGTGAGAGGGTTCACCAGAGACAGAGTGGGGAGCAGAACAGGCAGATCTACAGAAATACACTGCTGAGGGCAGCAGTGGGCGAGTCAAGAGAGGTCTGCTGCGCTGTGGGAATCTCCCCAGCCGGGTGTCAAACTCGACACCGCTGCCGACAGCCCCACAGCACAGCGCTTAACCGTGTGCCACCAGGGAGGCCCCTTTAACTGATTTCTTTAAACCTCCTTATTTTTAGTCATGAAGAGACAATATAGTAGAAAGCCACTCAGTGGAATTAGAAAATCTGCAACATAATGTATTATTGGCTTTGCGAAAGTGAGTTCAACACTACTCTCAGTTTTATCATTTGTAATGGACGGGTGGGGGGTGGATGAGTTGATCACTAAAATATTTACCTAACATATTAATTTGTATCTCTGACTTACATTTATTGCACACTTTGTTCTCCTCCCCCCAGATCTGTGGCAGAAACGTTTTGCTATCTTTACTGCTGTAAGTCTGCCATTCTTCCTATCCTTAATAAATGACGAGCCAGAGCCTCACAATTTAATATCTTATTATTAAATTGTTTTGCCCAGAAATCTTCCAGTTCTGTTGCTTTGCCATAATATTTTGCACATTGCACCTTTGCCCCCGTAAACACTACCAGTGGCTTGAATTGAACCAGGATGTCCTAGTGAGTATAGCACCATTTTCCAGGTAAAAGCATCCAGCACTTCCTAAACCCTTTTATGTGGCAGGGGCTGTGTAGTCACAACGATATTATGAGAGTTTGTTTTTCTGCTGCCTTTGGCCAACCCAGTTGCTGATAGCTTCTGGGATGAGTATAGCAAAAATGAAAACAAAACTTGATAATCATTTTTTCTGGCTTAGAGGTTTTCAAGACCAGAGACCTTACTAGAAAATGAGGGCCCTGTGTCACCACAGAGGGGGAGAGCCCTGGGAGGTGGCACGATGGCAGCACAGTGTGTCATCTCAGTCAGGACTATAGCTCCCTGGAAAGTTCCTCTTGACTTGATCTCCCACAGAAGCAACAGCGAGACTAAGGACCTAAGGATCAGACTCCCAGAATGGCAGACCTCTCAGAGGTAACTTCTGTAGACAGCCTACGTTGTGTGGAATTCTGTAGCATGTCTTGGTGACAGAGCTATCTTAAACCAGACTGAGGTGAAATTTCCTCCCCACTGCACTGACTGGAAACTTGAAAGAAAAATTAAACTAGTTTAGAGAAAATGTGAAATGCCTTGCCTATCCAAGTTTATGTGTTGTGAACTGATATCTACTAGCTAGCCAGCTATCAACCATGCCCCCCCTTCCTTTCCCACTCCCTCCCTCCATAAATTTATATGTGTATATAAGGCTACAGATAGGATTAACCCTTTTATGTTATTGTAACCGATACATGTTACGTGGTTGGGTAATTTTTATTGCCAAAATTCAGATTTGGTTATTTATCCTTAACCAAACACACACAGCTAGCAAAAGCAGTGAGGGTCCGAGCCCAGACAATTCACATAGGCCACAGTCTTGGAGAATTAGTAGCAGTCCCCCTTTCACTCCCTAGAGTGTGTCTGTTCGGATGATCAATGAAATGTTCAGCCAGGGTTGATGTCTACACTGCTCTCCATCGGTCCTGCTGCCTCAGTCTCAAAAGCCAAGAGTGAGGATGGCGGAGTGCAAGTGCAGGGCCGTGCATCCCGTGGAGGACGTGCCCTCGACGTCTGAGATGCCCATGCAAGGCGGTGGGCATTCAGCAGCCCCTTCCCTCCACAAGGGTGGTGTCAGGCTCCAGGTGAGAGCTGGGAGAAGGGGAGGTGTGTTTAGGTTTAGTAGGACCCCAGGATCAATTTGTTCTTGCCAGGAATGGTACAAGTTTTGTGAGCTGAACCCTGTGCTATTTAGGGAGCCATTTTAAAGACAAGCGATACAAAATCACAAATACAAAATTTGGTACTGAGTTGAATATTTATTTAGAATGAGATAAGAAATCAAAACTACAGGTTTCAAAGTTGGAAGAAAAATGCCACATCACACATTCAGAAAAAATGAAACCTCTACATTATGTTTTTCCGGTGTGTTTTGGCTGTGAGAGTCTTCAGTGACCTCTACATGCAATGACAATTTTGTAGAAATTCTTTCTACAGTTACTAGAAAGGTATTTTAGTGTTTCCTCCATTGTGATTGACCAAATTTACCTTTCTGATCATTGAGGTGCTCAGGAAACTTAGGTAAACTCAGGAGACTCAGGTGCTCAGGTAAACTTAGTGTTGGTAGTATTACTGTAAGTTCATAACATATAAGCCCAGGAATTTGATAAATTCCACCAGGGCCTCCCTGGTGGCACAGCGGTTAAGCGCTGCGCTGTGGAGCTGTCGGCGGTGACGTGAGTTCGATGCCCCTGGGGGGAGATTCCCACATGGCTCAGCAGACCTCTCCTGCCTCACCTGCTGCTCCCCTCAGCAGTGTATTTCTGTCTGTCTGCCTGTTCTGCTCCCCACTCTGTCTCGCCACCCCACCCTCTGGCCTGTACCCCACTTGAATGCATAAATAAATCTTTGAAAAAAAAAGAAAACCAGTCAATACTATATTTATCATAATTTATGATGCATTAAAAAACATCTTCCTGAAGATAGAGAATTGTGATTTTGACTAGGTATCAATGAAAACATATTCCTCCACATACAATTTATATATCAGATGCTTGGTAACTCTTCCGCAGACCAACTCCCAACTTTATACACTGCAACTTTGTTTCTTTCCCTACCCTGTCCTGCTGGTGGAAGGTGCTGTTGAACATGTTTGCATCATATCTGCATCATCACATCAGGGAACAGGAGGAGTTGGCACCTGTGGCTGTTTTCTTAGCCAAGATGGGAGCCACTACTTCAGAGCAGGTTTAGTGAAAGATGGGAGCTATGGGACTGAATTTACTTTTTGTTGTTGTCAGCAATCCTAGACCATCCACTTGGCCAGAGTCATCAGATCCAGAAGGCAATGTTTAGAAGCTCTATGACCTTGGGGAGGTCACTCTGTCCCTCCTCATCTTTTAATGAACAATAAAACATACTTAGTGTTATTTTTTAAAAAATTATTTATGCATACACGAGCTGGGGTGTAGGCCAGAATTGTGGGGGGATGGTGAGAGGATTCACCAAAGACAGAGTGGCGAGCAGAACAGGTGGATCTACTGAAATACACTGCTGAGGGGAGCAGCGGGCAAGGTAGGAGAGGTCTGCTGCGCTATGTGGGTTAGCTCCCTGACTGGGGATCAAATTCGTGCTACAGTGGCTACCAGTAGCCACTGCACCACTTAATCCTTGCACCGCTAGGGAGGCCCCACTTACAGGGTTATTATAAGCATTAGGTGTTATGTGTCTGTGGCAAGTAAATTCAAAAATGGAATAAGAAAGTGTTCTCATTGTTGCTGCAACTACTGAGACTAACAATTGGTATGAAACACACCAAATAAGTTCTACCAGAGTCTCTAGACCCCAGGGATTTAAAATCATAACTGAGTAACTGAGTTAGTGAATATTTTTCTTCCTTTGATAGGTTTGTTTTTCTTGTCAACCTACTCCATTCTGGTATAAATCCTTGTGGAATTTCTTGAACAAGATAAGATTTTTTGATGTCCCATAAAATC
Source organism: Scalopus aquaticus (assembly GCA_004024925.1). Taxonomy (NCBI): domain Eukaryota; kingdom Metazoa; phylum Chordata; class Mammalia; order Eulipotyphla; family Talpidae; genus Scalopus; species Scalopus aquaticus. Next base: position 165,669 of record PVIJ01002012.1, read on the forward strand.
AGAAATGACAAATGCCCTTGACCTTGCCCAGAAGTTGACCAGCTGGCCACCCGGACAGGGTCCCAGACACTCAACACTAGGTCCACACAATGCCCAAGTACTGCTGAGTCCCCTGTTGCTTGTCCTGGAGAGCAGAGGGGCATGGATGGTGAGTTGGCACCAGTGTGGTTTGGAGCAGTGAGAAAACACTGAAACAAAAGGGCCTGCAAGTGAGAAACTCCTTTCTCTTACAACAGTTATGACTTGCGCATGCATGAATTACCTGGATTTTTTAATCTACTAACTAGATTATAACTCTGTTGTGAAATGAACCCTCTAAATTTCTTATTGAAGCATAAAATATTCCTGCCAGTTATTTTTATTTATTTTTGAAAACTACTTCACACAAACCTCTGGGGATGTCCCTTCATCCTAGAAATATGTGGTTCAGTATATGCATGCAGGTTCCCTGTACTTTGGAAGATGCACTTTCCCAGTCTTTCCAAAAAGCCAACAGGTATAATAAGTATATAGGTGCATCCATGCCCAGCATGGACATTTCTGGTAGGTTATCACAGCCATTTCTTTCTTTCTTTTTAAATATATTTTTATTGTTATTTATGTCTTTTACATTTTGTATTCCCCTTGGGTAACCCACCACCAATTCACCCTTGATCCATCTCTGTGGTCCCTTGTGTTCTTTTCTACTCCATTTTGTGCCCTTATCCTCCCCCTCCCCAACCCCCCAAGTGTCTCTCTCCTATTTGGTTTCCCTATAGTCCTGTTATAAGTGAAACCATTCAATATTTTTCTCTTTCTTTCTGGCTTATTTCACTGAGTATGATCCCCTCTAATTCTATCCATGTCGCTGCAAATTGCATGTGTTCATCTTCTTTGAATGCTGAATAGTATTCCATTGTGTATATGTACCACATCTTCTTGATCCAATCATCTATTTTTGGACACCTGGGTTGCTTCCATACCTTTGCTATTGTGAACAGTGCCGCAATGAACATACGGGTATCACAGTCATTTCTAAGAGAGCTTTAACTGTAGGTTTTTTATTATGATCTTGAAGTATAAGATAAAAAATGTATTTTTCAGATAATTTGCTCTTTCTCCAATTTAAGAGGGGTGAATTTTGGCTACCTAGGTAATCCAAAGTTAAATATTGAGATAATAATGCAGTGTAAGCAAAATCTATTTTAATGAAGTCTATCACTATTAGCCTATGACATAAAATATGAAGGAGAAATATTTCCTGTATTGCTTATCACATTAAGAATGAAATAACCCTAATGGACTTTAATGAATGTGTTAGCACCCTCCTGAGGAATTTTGGAGTGGATTTACTGCTTCTCTGAAAACCAGGGCATGAATTAGTTCATAGAATACTGTTTTTATTTAGGTATATAGGTATGAAAATGATAACAATTAGTAGAGTTAAGTGATCAACACTGATGTATAATTTTGCTCCCTGAACAGTTAGATGAGAACAACATGGACTTGCTTAGTAAGTGGATTTTAACTTATAACAATCAAGAAGATTGTCATTTTGGTAGGGACTACCTGTAAGGGACAAATTGTGTGCCTTTCCTCACATCTTCTTGGTCTACCTCCTGCTACAGCCATTGCTGCAACAGCCAGCTTTGAGCCAGTGTATCCTGCCATACCTCCCGTCTGCTTCAGCTGTCTACACAGCTCATTAGATGGTCTCAATGGGATCAAACCCCAATTGCCTATAAAAGAGATGACACTCAAAAGAGATGACCCAAGAGTGTATCATTATTAAATTTCCCTCCTTTTCCTGTTTCATTCTTCATAATACCTTACTCCTATCTCCTAGGACATTTCCCAAAATTAGAAAACTCAGCAAATTACAAGTCAATTAAGGTGATAAACTAGGCAATTATGTTAAGTAACCACATGGATGGATTAACAAAAGACTCTGGGAGAAGCACACTGGTCCATCCCTTGCATCTAGTTGAAACCACAGCTAAGTCATTGAGCAAAAAACCATTGCATTTAAAAGAAAACATTATCAGAAAAATGGAATTCTAAAATCTTCTTTAGAAATTCCATTAGATGTTCAGATTTTCATCGCATACAGATTTTCCTAAAGAGAAGGCAGAGGATATAGAGGCGAGGGTATTGGATATACGTCCTTTATAATTGCATGTGTCAGTGAATAAGAGGAGATGATTTTGCTCTTTTCAGCAATTTAGTTTTTTTTATATATTTTGTCTCCTTCAAGTGTAGACCAGTAGGTCTAATTAATTACTCATCTTGTTAGACATGCCAGAAATACAATATCAAATTCAATATTTTAACTTAATTGACATCCTTCATGCATAAATCTAACGAGAGGAAAAGAAACTATATCTTAACATGTACTTTTAAACTTGAAATGATTCAGGTAGATAGAAAAAAATCACGAAGAATAAAAAATTCTGTGGCACACAGTCAGATGAAACAACTATCAATACTTTATCTTATTTTTTCAAACTTACCATTTTTATAAACAAAATGCTATTTTAATAAAATACTTTAGACTAGCTTAAGCTCCATCAAGGTCCAGCTCTTTCCTGTTCTCTCCTTCTTCATGAATAACTTTATATATAAACTAGTACGTCATCCCCAAATATACCTTGGTACTTCTGCATAAACATGCACCCATAAACAATATATTAGCTCCTGCATTCTAGATCTTACTGAGGTAGAGCTACTGTGAAGTCTAATTGTAATTCTTGATAGAATCAAATAACTCAATTCTCTTTGATTTTTTCTTTGACTTTGGTGTTCTCTAATTTTACTACAAAGTAGCCAAGTATTTTTAGAAAATGTGGCATGCTTGGGACTCATGATTTTTAAATCTCATGTCTAAAATTCCAAAAAAAGACCCTCTATTTTCTCCTCAAACATCTTTTTTTCATACCAAGATACCCTGTGTCTGGGTGGCTCATGCAACAAGCTCAGTTTTGACTTTCTACCATGCACACACATACAGCTTTCTATCCTTGCATGGAGTAAAGGCCAAGAGCCTCGTCATCAAGAACCAATGACCAGTAAGCAAGAGCACAGAATCAGCTCATCTTTATCGGATTCCTTTTTAATCCTGGCCCCTGAGAACTTGTTAATACAGTTTTGCTATTAAAAACATGTTTGTTAAATTTTATGCAGTGTTTCTAGATTTAAAGGGGGAGAGGGATTTTTATATCTGGTTGATATTGCTGGAGTTAGAAAGCCAGGAACCATAAGCTTAAAACAAGCTTCTGATGGATTCCGATTGTTAGAGGAACAAACTCAAAGCCAGTGGGGGATGCTCCTAGAAAGGGCAAAGCCTTCTGGACTCCACCTGGATCTTTCTGGACTCCACCCTCATGTCCTCACCACCAAGATCTCATTACAACTCCCAGCACGCCTTGAACCTGACTTCCTGAATGAGGGGGAAGGAAGCTGCTGGGAAGTAGGGCTGGAGCTGAGAGGCCATGTTGAACTCAAAAGACTGAAAACATGTGTGCTCAGTCTTTATTTGGCTGGCTTTGGAATGTACTCTTTTATTTGCTCAGCTGATGCCATTTGCAGATAAGACAATTTGCATCTGATAAGGGGCCAACCTATAAATTTTCCCTCTATATATCTATCTCTCAGCTCTGTCTTTCCTGTTTTAAATCAATCCTTTTTGCTTCTCTCTGTGTCTCCTGCATTCTTAAGCATGCAGAGGAGGACTCACCAACCAGACCATTCTCTTTACTTTCAGATTTGCCCCATTTCACTCCCTCCCTCAGGATATCTTGATGATACAACCAGAATCTTAATGAAACGCAATAGCGTAAGTCAGAAGTGAAGTTTAGGGGTATTTGCTGATTCTCTGGTTATAGATTATGAATATAAAATGCTGGCATTTCAGGTCAAAGCATCTCTCTCCCTGAAGATTTCCAAAAGGGACTGTTAACTGGATAAATAAAATCTGAAGAATAGTTAGGAAAAGAATTTATTAAAGTGAGGATTCGAACCTTCCACCAAACACAAGCTTAAGTTTTATTTATGTAAGCAAAAAAGAGTGAGTCGTTGACATTAAGGATGTAAGTATTATTGATAGGAGGGGTTTATGTTTCTAAATTGTCTTGATCTAAAGATTTGCTGGTGTTAGAAGAAAGCAATGCAGGATTTAATCCTTCATTTCTGAAGGACACCCTGCAGAGGGGCAAAGGCTGGGTGTCACAACAAACATCTCTTTGAGACACCAGATCTGGGGCCTTCGGTGCTCCTTTCATGTGCTATCAGAGGCAGGGCTGGAAGCAAGTGTGGTGGTCTAGCCTCTGTGAAGCTCTTCAGCTTCTCTTCATTGTTCAGAGCTTGACTGCTGGGTGCTGCTTCTTTCCTTGAAGGTCAGCTGCTGCTTCTTTCTTCTTTGGAGGCCAGGAACGGAGTGTATTAAGCTGGCCCCTGTCCTGTCTTATATCCTCTTTCAGGGTCCCCCACTCTATTGATACCTGCCTAATTGGACCATTTTCAATTCTAAGTGACTGATTAGACCACTTTAGGACAAATCAGCCCTTTCTTGATTTTGGAATCAAATAATTAATGAGTTGACTGAACACAATTGGTTCATTTAGCTTGCCCCTGATGATCCATTCCCACCCACTGGGAGCTCATCGGGCTGGCCCGGGATCCACGGGCCTCTCTACTGCCTGTGACTGGAGGGAGACACAGTCTGGAGCTGGCCCCTTGGGTCCCATGCTCCTTCCTGCAGCCCTGAACCAGGGGTTGTAGGATGAACTGTTACCTCCTAGACTGGAGCTTGCTCCAGCATGGGCCGAACCTTGCCTGCAGCCCTGCTGGGACTGCCTGCGCTGGGGTGGTGTGGTGGGGGAACTACCGGCACTTGCTATTACTGCCAGCCTCAGCCTGCAGCCTGCGCCCCAGTGTGATCACTGGTGGTGGGTAGCAAAATACCTGCCACCTACTGCTCCTTGCACCGCCCCAAAGCAGTGCTCTGGTGCCCCCATACCAGAGTCCCGAGGTGGGGTGCTCCTGCGCTCAAACCCTGGCAGGCCATAAACACTGGCCAGTGCTAGGCCCCTGATATCGCTGTCCCACAGCCTTCTGCTCAGGGCTGCCTGGGAGCTGCCCACGGGCAGCACTGTGGGTGGCCACCGCCACGACCACCGCCAGAGTCTCAGGACCTCCGGACTCGAATCCAAAGTGGTGCCCGGGGAGGCACTGCCCACAGGCAAGGTGCTCTGGGCAGCTGGCAGGAGCTAGTCATCGCTTCTCCAATGACTCCCAGTGCTTAGGCAGCTACGGGGAAAGAGTTGGTCCTGCCTGGTGGCTTGTGCTGTGGGGCTCTGGTTCAGATCAGTGAAACATGGCAGCCAGGGTGGAATGCACAGCGTGGGGGAAGCTCTCTGAGAGGGAGCGGCTCAGCAGCAATGTGTGCGCTACGTCAAGATCTGCTTCTTGTCTGTGTTTTTCCCTGATGCTACTAGGTATGTTGAATTTTCCTTCTAAGTCCTTGGATTGTTACACATTTATCTCCTTACATTACACTTAAATGTTTATTTGATTCTCTTGTGACAAGGATGTGAATTTTGTAAGATTGTGAATGCCTTAGGTTTCTGTTTCAGCTTAGCTCGAAGGGCTAGCCCATCAGAGGTGCTCCACTATACAATGAAGGCATGAGTTATGTTATTGAAGCTATTTAAAATATAAATTTAAAGGCACATTCATCCTATTTCTGTTTTTGTATTTTCAAAATGATTTTGAATGTTTTTATTTTGAAAATATGAGTTCGCTTAAGAAAAACAGCTTCATTTAGAATTGTTGGGGTTCAGATGATAAGGTTTGGGGTGTGGGGTTCTTAGCTCCCTCTGAGAAAGAATTTAGCAGACATTTCCATTCATCAGCATACAGCAAGTTTATTAAGGAAAAGAGATAAAGGAAAGAGAGATGTTTGCATACACACAGACAGGCAGTCTTAAAATGCAACTGTGTTTCTTTCAAAGTGACAGGTGGTCTTCTCTGGTGGCCTAGGGGTTAAGTCTCAGCGCTATCACTGCTATGGCATGAGTTCAATCCCCGGCCAGGGAGCTAACCCACATATGGTGCAGCAAACCTCTCCTATCTCACCTACTGCTCCCCTTAACAGTTTATTTCAGTAGATCTGCCTGCTCTGCTCCCACTCTGTCTCTAGTGAGTACTCTCATCCCCTGCTTTCCCTGTACCCCTGGCCTACACCCAGTTCTTCTCTCAAAAAAAAGGTGATATGTTTAAGAAAACCACCTGCATAGACACATATGGGCAAGAGAGCTGTTTTGCCAGAGCAAGAGGTGTTTTTTTTTTATATCGTTCTTTAATAGAATTATTGTGGAAATTGTCACCTTGGGGTCAGGTTGGATTGGTCTTCTCTGATTGATGATCCTCTCTGCCCCCCTCCCCAGCTGATAAACTTTCCTGTCCTCACCTCAGATTCCTAGAAACTTCCATAGTTGGATTTCGTTTAAGATTCATTAATCATCCCTACTCCTACCTCTGGTGTTTGTCTTTGTGAGACCATCCATCCTAAGTTTTTCTACCTCCATCAGAATCACTAATGATTGTTGTTAACTCATCTTTTTTTAAAAAAAAAGATTTATTTATTTATGCATACAAGAAATGGGGTGTAGTTCAGAAGTGTGGGGTGGTGAGAGGAGTCACCAGAGACAGAGTGGGGAGCAGAACAGGCGGATCTACTGAAGTACACTGCTGAGGGGAGCAGCGGTTGAGTCAGGAGAGGTCTGCTGTGCCATGTGGGAAGCTCCCTGGCCAGGGATTGAACTCCAACTGCAGTGGCTGTGGACAGCTTCAGAGTGCTGAGACTTAACCCCTTGCACCACCAGGGAGGCCCTGTTGTTAACTCATTTAACAACATCGTGTACCAGGTAGACATCCAGTGTGGCTTGGGAGATGTGTACTAACACTACTGATCAGTTTCCCCATTTAAACTGTTAGTGATGTGGGACAGTGCCTCTCCTCCTGTTTTGTCCTCCCATATATGGAAAAGTGAAAACCACAGAGGGCATCCTTGAGATCTAGAAATATACCTAAAGGATCCCTGGGGTGCACTTGTCATGGTTTTCAACATTTGTGAAAAATGACAGTTAATATATTTCATAGTTTTAACAGACGTTCTTTAGTTGTCTGCATTACTAGGTTGGTTCAGAAAGGTAAAAACTGTTACTGCTTATTAAGTAATTTCCTCACACCGAAGGTATTTACCTGTTTTAATTCTGTAAAATAACTATTATGAATGCTATATCCATGTAATATGTAAAAAGACCTGAAACTAAGAAATGAGAATTGACTTTACCAAAGTGATTAACTTGCCACAGATCCATGAATGCTGGGGGGAGGTTTAAGAGAAGTGAATCAGAGACAAAAGACTCTGTTACAGAAATTGGAGCAGCTTGGTTCCCCGAGCCCCGATTCCCATAAGACAAAGCCCTGAGAACCAGTGATGAAAGGAGAAGGACACTACGCTGAGGCTAGTGCTCACGGCTGCCCATAGCTCTGTAAGGACATGCCATCTCTATCTGCCATAGCATAAGGAGACCTGTCCTTTGTTTCAGAAGGAGAGCCTATCTCTCTTCTAAAGCTGTTTGCTATACTAAGACTCTAGAAATATAATCCAGAGGATAGGTCTCTGCTCTCAAGACCTGCAGAAATGTTAGAGACATGCGTAGATCATTTCCCAACACTACTTCACACTACATCACAGATAAGCATACTTAAACATTAGTTTCATGACACTATTTATGGAGTGTTGCTTAATAAATCTTTCTTACTATGCAAAAATATTTTAAGGCTGTGTTAAGTGACCAAGAACTACAATGTGTGCCTGCTGTCTATAATGCTGAAAATGCCATCCATCTACAATAATGAAATTAAAAAGCTGTTTTCTTAATAGCCTATTTTTAATAAAATCCACACATTTATGTTTTTAAAGATTTATTTTATTTATTTATGCGTACAAGAGCTGGGGTGTAGGCCAGAAGTGCAGGGGGTGAAAGGATCCACCAGAGACAGAGTGGGAAGCAGAACAGGTGAATCTACTGAAATACACTGCTGAGGGGAGCAGTGCGGGAGACAGGAGAGGTGTGCTGCACCATTTAGGTCAGCTCCCTGGCCAGGGATCGAACTCATGACACAGTGGCTGGCGATAGCTTGATAGCACTGAGACTTAACCCCTGTGCCACCAGGAAGGCCCTCATCCACTCCTTTATTCTTCAAGTGCTTATTTTTCATACAGAATCGTAACACAAAACAAAACTCTTCCCAAAACAAAAACTTTAGGAAAGAAGTAGATTAAACAAAAATGAATTATTTATGACAAGATTTAAATTCCATAGGAGAGTTGCCATGATACATGATACAATTTCAGGTGACAGGGGTAAGGTGATAGGGTAAGGGAGGCTTATGAGAGAGTAGGCTTACCAGATTACTGGAAATAATTTCAGGGTTTGTGCTTATAGATAATGAAATGGTAAATACGTAATAGTGTAATCCCCAGAGAAAGGGGAGGTGCTAGGTTCCCTGCTCCACCTAAGGTAGGTTGGAGCTGAGCAGCGAGGGGAAATTGAAAAGGAGTTGGGAGAAGACTTGAGAGAAGACCTGGAGGAGGCACGCTGAGGAGGCACTTGTGAAAAAGAAACTCTGCTTGCTTTCGGCCTTGGGCTTGTACAGAGACTTCGGGGACATAGAAGGAGATACTTAGAAGAGATATGAATGAAAGACCCATGTTGGAGCTACCAGAGGCAGGAGGGCTTTGGCTATTTGAGTTATTTTGTGGTTCCATCTTAATTTCAGTAATATTTGCTTCATTTCTTTGGAGAATGCCATTAGGTTTTTTATTGGCATTGCATTGAATCTGTTAATTACTTTGGGGAAGATGGCCATTTTGATAATGTTCTTCTGGTCCATGAGCAGGGGATATCTTTCCATATCTTCTTCCATTTTTTTTTTAAAGTGCTTTGTAGATTTCCTTGCATAGGTCTTTCGCCTCCTTTGTTAGATTTATTCCCAGGTATTTAATTTTGGGGGTGTACAATTGTAAAGGGGATGCTTTTCTTTATTTCTTCCTCTGTTGACTGATGACATATAGGAAGGCTACTGATTTTTTTTTTTTAGGTTTTCTTATAAATTTTTTTTATTGTTACTTATGTCTTTTACATTTTGTATTCCCCTTGGGCAGCCCTCACCAATTCACCCGTGCTCCATCTCCATAGTCCCCTGTATTCTCCTCTCTTCCATTTTGTGCCCTTATCATCCCCACACCCCCCCCCCCCCCACCGCTGAGTGTCTCTCTCCCACCCGGCCTCCCTATAGTCCTGTTATAAGTGAAACCATTCGATATTTTTCTTTTTCTTTCTGGCTTATTTCACTGAGTATGATTCCCTCTAATTCCATCCATGTCGCTGCGAATTGCATGTGTTTATCTTCTTTGAATGCTGAGCAGTATTCCATTGTGTATATGTACCACATCTTCTTGATCCAATCATCTATTTTTGGACAGCTGGGTTGGGAAGGCTACTGATTTTTATGTATT